>RJWH01000037.1:0-59276 GCA_004363575.1 Solenodon paradoxus
AGACATGCACAGGGGCCACCTATCAGAACTACTTCCCTTCTTTTCCCTTTCTATATAAGTCCCTCCATTTTAATAAAATTTTGCAGCTTGATCAGAATTCGTTGTCTTGCTGTCATTTTTCGCACCTCTTGTCCCACCCCTTTCATCTGTTCTAGGTGGATCTCCGGACCCCAGCTGACAATTCCGCAGGTCGGACACACTCCAACAGCTAGAACACAAGATGAACTAGTAGTTCACCATGAATAGATGAAGACAACAGAATCTTCTATCTGCTTAAATATTCAGCATTTGCTTAACTCATTAGCAAGATATTATTATCATATTATTGTACCTTATACATAGCAACTGTTTGGCTCACATTTTCAAAGACATTAGGAAGACATTTAAAAATATCACAAATTATGTGGATCAGAAAAATTGATATTCTGTGAAAATTAGGAAATATTTTAATTAAATACTAAGAAAATCACTATAATTAAGTATTGAATTTAATCAAAACTGCCTCAGTAGAAATGCATAAGCTTATATAAGTTATTAAGACTAAAATTAATGACATATGCTGTTGATGAAAAAGTGAAAGAAAGAAGAGCAAGATAATCGCCCTTCAGATAGAAGACAGAATACCAACCTAAAAGAAGAAAACAATGAAATGCATAACAAGCATATGTTAATCAAGTCAAAGACAGTTGTTTGGAATTATTAGAAAAATAATAAATTGACTTTTGATGAGACAGAGCAATAAAGTGATCTATGTAAAGAATAAAGATAAAGACATACTTTGTATTCTAACTGCAAGAGCTAAGTTAATATTATAAGGAAATATCAAAAAAATTTTGACATTTAAATTTTGCAGACAAAATCACCAAAATAGATCATCTAACAAAAACAAGTAGGAAGAGTTGGAAGGTATCGTCTATTAAATTCTAACACTTAAGAAAGTGATCATTCCATTTCACATGAATTCTTTTGGACCACAGAAAAGAATCACCACTTCATGATATGACACTGGAATAATGTTGAAAA
The DNA here is from genome assembly GCA_004363575.1 of Solenodon paradoxus. NCBI lineage: Eukaryota > Metazoa > Chordata > Mammalia > Eulipotyphla > Solenodontidae > Solenodon > Solenodon paradoxus. The sequence goes on from RJWH01000037.1 coordinate 1,024, forward strand.
TTGACAAACAAAAATATAAGAACTGTGAAAGAAAATTATAGACCAATCCTACTTATTTAGAGAGGTAGAATATTAGAACATACAAACTAAAATTACATTAAAATGATATTTCATCATGACCAAATTAATTTTAACAATGAAAATGTAGTTTTACATCAGAACACTTGTTAATATCTTTTAGCATTTACTATTGCTTATGAAAATCTGAGTGACAACCTGAGGTAATATCAATACTCATTTCTGAGTTCTGTCAAAAATAAACCAAATAGATCAGGTAGGACATTTACTGTAATCTATTTCAACTTTCTCCCAATTTCAGCAAAAACTTAAATATCCTCTATAGTTTAATATATTTGAGTATAATAGTGTATTCTTTTAATATTGCAAAATCTTATCTGATCATTCTAGTTAATTATGTCTCCCCTGCCTTCTACCCAAATTCTCAAGTTTTTATCTAAGTTCTTGTAGTCTTACAAGTGTCAAATACTGGGGAAAAAAAGCATTCATTAGAAAATACAAGCTCAAAGCACACATAAGCAACACTTAATTTTATTCACCTACTTAATCCAATAAATATTTATTATGCATGTATTAACTATTCAAGAAGTATGCAATAGCTAATAATACTACATTCCTGCTCTGAAGGAATTTGTTATATAAAGTGCTACTTTAGATCCACCCCATCTTGTTCTGGGGAGATAGGTAAAATATCCTTAAGGAAACACCATGAAGAAAGAAATCTGAAGTAGAAAAGAACTATCCAAGCTGAAAGGAATTTAAGGAAGGGGCAGTTTTATGTAAATGAGTGGTAATGAATGAAGCTTTATTGTATTTGTGGAAATGCAGATCATTAAGTAGAACAAGACACAGAGCAAGAAGATGAATGAGAGATAAAACCGGAGATGTGATCCTGGACCAAAAAAGATTTTCCACATCATTTTAGTGAATCAAGTCTAAAACTGAAAACAATGCAGTCACTGAGCTTTTTCAAGCACTGGGGTCACCCACCCAAAACTTAAATTCTGAGTGTTCACTGTCGCTGTAGTGTAGAAACATCTCCAAGAGGAGGCAACCTGAGAGAGAAAAAGAGCAGATAGGAGACCCTAAATTTAACTTAAATCACATGTGATGATATGGACTAAAACAATTCAGTTGAAATGGGTGGCAATGGGGAGATAGGGATGAGAGAGAAAGGAGTAGAGAGGGAAGGGAGAGACTGAAGAGTTTAAAGAAGTGATAAACTTTCACAAATGTCCCACACTGAGTATCAGAATTTGGATAATGTTTATAGTACGTTAGACCACTTAGAGTCAGATGTAGTCAAGAAGAAAGTCTGGAACATATGTTAAATGCTGCACATCACATCAAAGAGGCAAGGTGTTATTTCTGTTTGACTAAGAATGAGAGCATGATGAATAAAAATAATAACAAGTACAAAAGTTCAAAATATAGTTAAACACCCAAATGTCACTCCTAAATAAACGCCATCATTCAGATGCCTGACATGATAAGAAGAGAGCCCTGTTTTTTCAGAGTCTCATAGGTCCCATGAGATAACTCTCAGGCAGTAACCAAAACCTATTGCCATAGTTGGCCTTGGATTCTCCCTAATGAATGCCATTCAGTTACCGTTCTCAGATCATTCTGACAGAAAATTGAAGTCTGAAAGACCTTGTTTGTTTGTCCTTAATATCCAGGGGGAACAGTGATCTTCATGTTCCATCTGTGAATCATTCTTATTTTAATCAGTATCTCTTACATAAGAACAAAGAGAAATTGATTGAAGATGGTAATTTGCTGACAGAGACATTTTTTATTTGTAAAAACCTCAGGAAAAAAAAAATATGATTTCTACACATGCATAGGCAGAACAACCTTTGGAAAATCTTCATATTGTGTTACTGCTTTAAACTGTAAACCTCAAAAAGTGATATAATTCAGAGAATAATTAGAAATCTGAAACTCTTCCTATTTTGATTGTAAAGTGACAAAAATGTTTTTCTTTCAAATTCTCCCTCTCCCCTTTCCTCCCCTCACTACCACCCCCACTCCTGACTCCTTTCTTTCTTTTGACAACATGTATGACATACTTACTAGTTGATAAACAATCAGACACTGAATTTTGATTTTGTTTTTCAGTCTCTTTAGTAGAGAATTCAGTTCTAGTAATCCTAGATAAGGTGAAGTATCTTCTTGAATAATGCAATTGGCTTTTATTAACTAGCTGAGCAAAGAATCCACCAAGTAATATTTTTGCAATGAATATTTTATAATAATAAGTTAAAATAAAAGATATTTTAGTCTTAAATTCAAAATTAGAGTATTGATGCACAACTTGAAAAATCACTAGCCAGCTTTCTGTTATTAAAACTCAGAAAGCAAAGCACAGCACTGAGATGATGCAGTATCAAATGCAGGTGACTTGGTAATTCTTTAAGCTGTAGAACAGCCTGCTATACAGAAAGGTTTGGACACAAAGAAAATAGGGGTGGATAGTTACTCTTCTATTTTCAGAAGCTCCAGTTTCAAGCATCATAGCAAATTTTCAGATATCATAAAACATGTTCCTAAGAGACACAAAAAAGTATATGTTGCTGTGTCGGTCTCACTTGATATTGGGGGTGAAGGAGGGTATGGAATAAATATTGGCAGTGTTTGGTTTTTCATGTACTCTCTCTCAATTTTACATATTCCAAAACAACTTTTCTTTTCTTTTCATTATGATATTGATTTAGCTCAGTTTCTATAAAAACAGTTATTAAAAGTTAAATTCTGATAAAGAGTATATTCATTAATGTAATGATAAAGATTATATTAATTTTAAGAAATTAAAATCATTATTTACAATACTTTCAACACAGCAGACAGCATAAAAATCATAAGTTCTACATTAACGTTTTCTAATATAAAATGTATATGGTGCTATCATACATATATTCAAAAGAAAATGAGCAAAGAAAATTAAAAAAAAATTTTATTGATGTAACATAACATAAAAAGTATAGATAAAAGATGGTATACCTTAATGCATTTCAACTTGATGTCTTTTCTTTTAAAATGTTACTATAACAGTAGTTTCCATCATTTTGAGACAAACCTGTCTGGGTAATATTTGGAAATAAGAATCCTAGATTAAGAATCAAAGAATCTGGATTCTTGTCAAAGTTCTGCAATCATTTCAATGTTTAGTCTTGCTACTTTTTCTGTATCTATAGTCATTAATTTTTTTCCAAAATTATTTATTCATATGCTTTCTTAAAATTTATATACATTTTAAAACAGGTAAAATTGAACAGCATGGTGGATACATGGATATTCATTATATTATTATTATACATATATATTTACATATTATATGCCATATATACTTGTTTTATTATTTCACATTGCTATATACTTTTTAGGATATTGAATTCACAGCTCAGTCTGTGTGCTTATTATATCACCCACCACCAGAATTCTAGTTTCCTTCACAACTCTTTTTTTTTTTTATTTTATATTTTTAGGTCAAGAAAAGAAATTAACTTATCGCATTAAATCCTTATTTCAAAAGAAACTCAGGAGAGTAGAATATAACGGATATTTCTAAAACATTAAAAATTTAAAATGAGTGTGGTAGAATACAAAAAAATTCATAATCAAGCTTAAGTCAGAATTCCTTAATTTAGTAAGGTTAAAAATTGGAATTGTCCAGAAGTAAAGGTTACTAAAAAGAAAAAAAGAAATAGCATGATAAAAGTAAAGTTCAAAAATTTTACATAACGTTATATTTCCAAATAAAACAACATTAATAATAATAAAACTACATAGGATAAAATATTAAGCACACAAGATTTGGGCATAAAAGATACATTTGAACATTGGCTCTGACACTTGTATACTATATAACCATAGGTGGATTTCTTAACTTTGGTTTTCTCATCTGTAAAATGGGAATAATAAAATCTATATCATAGGCCTATCCTAAATAAGATAACATATGCCAAGTTCTTGAATAAGCCCTCAGAACAATCACAAGCAAAGAAATTGAAGCGGCAATAAAAATATCTCCCTAAAAAGTAGAAGTCCAAGACCAGCTAGCTTTTCCAATGAGTTTCCCAAATCTTCAGAGAAGAATCAATAGGTATTCTATTCAAACTCTTCAAAAATATTTGAGAACAGGAAACACTCCCAAACGTTCCATGAAGCCAACATCACACTGATACCAAAACTGACAAAGACATCAGCAAGAAAATTACAGACCAGTATTTCTAATGACCATAGATAAATAGGTCTAATAGACTTGTTTTCAGTGGGATTTCCTTACACTTTATATAGCATCTTTTAGTATTTTTTTGTAGAACTGGTTTTGTAGTGATAAATTAACTTTTGCTTATTGGAAAAGCTTTTTGTCATTCCTTCAGTTCTGAATGGTAATATCACATGGTATAATATCCTTAGATGAAAATTTTTTTTTCAGTTTTTTGAATATATATTGTCATTCCTTCCTGGTCTGCAGAGTTTCACTTAAAAAAATCCATCCACAATCTCCTGGAGACTCCTTTATATGTGACTTGTTTTTCTCTGGTGCTTTTAAGATTTTTTTCTTTATCTTGTATTTTTAACAGTTTAATAACAATGTGTTTAGGTGTAGATCTGCTTGGGTTTCCTTTATTAGGGACTCTGAGCTTCTTGTATCTGGAGGCTTCTGTTCTTCAGGTTGTGGAAGTTATCAGTTATTATTTCTTCAAATACAGCTTTGGCCACCTTTTCTCTCTCTCTCCTTCTGGGACCCCTATGATGTGAATGCTGTTTCTTTAGATGTTATCCCATAAGTCTAAAATGCTTTCTTCATTCCTTTGTATTCTTTTATTTCTTTTCTGGTTTGCTTGATCAAATTCTCTGGCCTATGATCTAACTCACTGATTCTATCGGCAGCTTCATCCATCATATGGATGATATGTCCCTCTATTGAATTCAATAGTTCCTCTATTGAATTCTTGAGGTCAGCTATTGTGTTCTTTATTTCTTTGACATCTGTTTTAACCTGCTACATTTCTTCTCTCTTTTTTGTGGTTCTCTTTTTCTTCCTCTGTTGTTTTCTTGAATCTCATGAGTATGTTTATCACTTTTGCCCTAAATTCTTCCTCAGATAGGCTGTAGATGTCTGTTGTGTTCAGATTTCCCCCTGAGTTTTTGATTGGATCCATCGTTTCATTTATATTTCTCTATGTCTTTGCTCTGTTTCACATTTTTCTTATGTTTCTATGGATTAGGTGTTCCTGCAGTGATGGCCTTGTGTAGGGTATTGACTTGTACAAAGTAAGCCTGGGTCTTGATTTGGACATTGGAATTTTATGTTTTGTGGCACTACCATTGGTTGGGTTTGTTGAAGTTTTTATGTGGGTGCTCTGTTGCTGCCTGAAAGTTCATTCTATGGGGTTGGAGTTTGGAGGATGCAGAGCCTTCCCCCAGAGTCCCAGCTCCCAGCATCAATGGCCACCTTTCTGTTGACCCACAACTGGCCATCAGGTTTCAGTTTCACTTACACCCACAAGGTGGCAAAAGTGGGTAGCGTCAACTCTTCCTCTGGTAGTCTCCCTTCTTCCTTTAGGCCTGAGGGCAGTATTTCCAACCAGTGGATCCTGAGGTTATGAAGTAATATGATGGGAAGAGGTGGGGGTGGTTGATTCTCTAGGTGCCTTCCAGTTATGGTGGTGTCCAGCATGATTTTCTCACCAGGCCTCTTGTTCAAACCACCAGTGCACTGGTTCTTCCTGCTTCCTGTACCAAGACTCTCTCCTCCAGCTCTTTATCCCAGTCATGCTGGGCGGGCACTTCACTGCTTTTGAGATTCCTGGGAGAACTGGTTCTTCCCAAAGTACGGCGCCCCTCCATCATGGTCAGAATCCCAAGACTGAGTCTGTGGTGCAGCGCTGAACCCTAGTGTTTTCACCTACCGTTTGCTGTTGTGATTGCTGCTATGTCTCTACAGACTCTCTGCCTATCTTTTCTCAGTGTTTGTTTCTGGAAAATCATTGAATTTCTTGTTGCTCTGTGGAAAGGATGTGAGTCTTGCTTCTACCAGGTCGCCATCTTGGTTGGAAGTCTTATAGTTCTTAACTCTAAAAGGAGCAGATTGTATCAAATAAGCACATAAATCTTTTCAAACTCCTTTATTAACATGTTTGATATCATAATTCTCTTGTAATAGCATGATATCATTTTAGCATGATTTCATTTTATTAATTGAGAGTATTCATTTTTACATCCTCATAAAATAGTGTTTCAATAGGTGGACAATTTTAGTAAAAAAGGGCATTAAATATTGTAGTGCAATGAGAGATAGTTAAGTCAGAAGCACAATAGAAAGTGTAGAGAATTGGTGTAAGATACAGTGATTCTAAAATTGCCTTTGCAAATTTTACCTGAGTGACACTTAATCTTCCCTATTCATTCAGAATTTGAGAAAGACACAGAATTCCATATGTCTTTTATTCAGTGTGCTGTGAAACAAGTAAAGAACTTGCCAGAGAGCAGCAAGTAGTCAATGAGATCTGGCATTCATTCAAGGTATTTGGAGAATTGCTATTCAAAACTTAAATCTGATCTGCTAATTTCTGTGTATATGTCAGAATTTCACTACTGTTTTTGTATTTGGCATCTCTGTGTCCTGAAAAAACATGCATAACTTTTCATTTTTATCACTTGTGAAAAGGAGAAGAAACAATCTCAATCTCTTACCACATGGTTAAGATAAATTTGTTATTAACCTAATAAAAGAGAACTGGAACTTCACAAAACAAATCCGGTGATGACAAGATTCCAAGTACATTGTCTACAGACTAGAAAGGTTTTCTCTTGCTACAGCAAAACCTTCCATGTTCCAGGCTTCAACCAGAGTATGTCATGCAGGAAGAGGAACTCAAAAATGCTTCTGAACTGGAAAGGGACGTATGCATTTCAGGTATTGGTCAAATACCAGAAAATCCACTAAAATGTTCTGGTCTCCTCTCAGCATTGCCAGATCACTTTCTTGTTATAGTAAAGGCACAGCTTCTCTATGACTGTGATATTTTTATTTCTTGGAAAAACATAAAAGTAAAAAGTTAATACATTCTATTAAGGCTTTTGGTAATGCTGTTGGCCTAAATTCTGAAACAGATGTTCTCCATCCATTTGTTCACTATCAATTCCAGAATCCCTTCACACTCAGCTAACAACTGATGGTCTGTCCAAGACTAAGCAGTCATTGTTTACCATGCTCATCTCAGGCCATGACTTCTGTGTAACCCTGTTTACTATTTAAATGGGATCCCAAGAGAGTCTCTGGTGATTTTCCTTACAATCAAATATACGTCTCTTTGCAATTCTTCAGAATAAACACCAATTGACTGGCAAAATGATTGCCCAGTACTAGGACTGACTGAGGCTCAGTTCTTACTACATTATTAATCACCTTTTCCCTCCTCCCAATACTGCTTCTACCTCTTCACAAGTGTGTCCCCTGAGAAAACTCCCCAACAAAACTTCTAAATGCAATGCGCCCTCTAACAAACTGACAGTCTGTTTCCAGTAAACACAATGTAGAAGAATATCAGATAAAATATTAAACAGAACAAAAGCTATTCCAATCATACTATAATTTCCATTCATTTAACGTTTGTTTTATTAGTACATTTATTTGTTTTATGGTCACAAAAAATGCAGTAAGGATAATCTTCTACATTTTCAATGGGACTATGAACACTTCCAATAGTTTTCCACTGAAATACAAATAAATTTGATATTTGAAAATTATCCCTCAATTTCGTAGCCTTAAATCCTGGTTTATTTTTAATTGTAATAAAACATTAAATATGCTATGGGTCAGAAATAAATATTTCAATTACACAGTTCCTGCTGTTATCAAAAGGAACATGAATAGCTTTAGTATGATCTCCAAACCAGTTATGAAATGTACAATGGTGTTTAATTGATATTGAAAATAGAGAATATCAGGAAATAATTTAAAGTACTATGTATAAGAAGAGTTTATTTCAAGTCTTTCAATTCTGATGAAAAGAGCATGGGATATTTGAGATATTTTCCCAAATAACTATCAAGAGATTTATCCAGTAATTGATGATGCTCTTTTTAATTAGAAATCTGGCAATTCTGTTAGTAAAAATAATGTCAGATGCTGTTTCATGGCATCCTTTTAAACAAACACCCCATTTTTAAGAACTTCATTCTATCTACTTGTCTTCTACCCATTCCATTTCACAAAGTACACACAAAGTATCTGTGCTTTTTAGTTATGTCTGATGAGAGACTCCAACTTAGGTAAAAATATAATTTTGGGCAATGGAGAAGTAAAGTTCAGTGAAAACTCTGTGATATCGCTCTATGTGTCTCCCATTCTCTCTCATCACTACATTTTCTCTTTGAATAACTTGTCTATTCATAATTTTCTAGACCTCTTATTCAATATAAATTAATTGAATGAATGCTAGACACATAGTTTTTGCAAGGAGAATTGCATTTTTAAGCAACCCCAGAAGATTATGATGCAATTTGACTTGCATCATGTCTCTAAAGAGTCATTGTATACTAAAGTGTAAGGAATGTAGTGCATGGACCATTTTAGTATTTGAATTGCAAGAGTCCTAAGAAATAAAGACAATATTTAGGATTTAGAAGTAAATATTTTTAATTTAATTTTAGGCATTGGTGAAATAGATATATATTTGAGAAGCATCTATTTCATAGTTATCAAATTAAACTAGCAATCTTTTAGACCATAGGTACAAGAGTATGCAAAGTTTATATGAGTGTTTATCTATCCATACATTGTCTATCTATCTGCCTACCAATCTACCATCTGTCATATGTCTACATATCTGTCTAGTATAAACTCAACTCTGTTTTAATTCTTAAGAAAGTTATAAAAATTAAGTTGAAATGTAGGGAAGTTGTCAATAACAGTTTGCAAATTTGAATGTCAGCTGTAGTATCTTGCACATAGAGTTATTGCTAGAGTTAGGTGAGTCGGTGTAATTGATAGAATAAGTCTTCAGTAAGATTTAGTTGTTGGAAGCACTCAAAATTCCACTCTCTTCTGAGAATATAGCATTTCTAATCTATATAACTAAGTGACTGCAGTAAATGTAATATGATTTCATTCATGCTCTGAATCTAATGTTAACATCAACATACATTAGTGGCTATTTATTTTTTCACCAAATAGATTTTATGGTAGGTAAAGGAAGATAAAATTACTCCTATTTATCTGTATAGATAATAGAAACTGATGGGGTCCTTAAGATATGGACAGCAATTTTACCAGTAAATATTATTATGCTATATGTGTAGTCTTGGAATTGAGATCAGGATTGTTTTTACTTATTATATAGAAATAAATCTGTAAAATTAATAAATAGGATTATTATAATCATCATTTTTGTACTGTTTCAAAATAATGTCATTCTTGCAATTTTCTCTGACACTAGGGAGACATCTAACCTATTATTTTTTTCTGTTCCTGAATTTTTGCCCCTGTAACTGCTTTTGGCCTGGAGGTAACATCTCTCTCATCCTCTGGTGGCCTACTTCCCATCTACTTATAGGTAAATATCAGTTCAATGTCACTTTATCAAATGAGTCCTTGTTGTATGACCCTCTTGAGACCACTTCCATAACTTTCTTACCTCACTTTTTTAACACCCTGCTTAATATCCATATAATTTAATCACTATTTGAAATTATTTTGTTTACTTTTGCCCCCATTTTAAGTTTTTTAATCCTCTTCCAACAAAATACTGCTAGCTCAGTGATACCAGGAATTAGATCTGTCATTAATATCTTTATGCTCAGATTAGAATAGTAGCCAGTACGTAACAGGTGTCCAATAAATATCTATTAAAAATAGCTTATGATTTATGTCAAGTTCCAGTTTTTAAAATTTTAGTGATAAAAAGCAATAAATCAAGGTCATTGTAACTCAGTTGGGTTATGTTTATCTGTTCTTACTGTCTATCAGAAGTTGAGAGAGATGATATTAATCAGTGTTTAGGTTGTCCCTAAAACTCTTCTGTTTAAAAATATTGATAGAATATCAAGATGAGACAAGTCGCTTAAAAGGGAAAAATGAACATATCCAAAAGGAGATAAAAATATTATCATTGATATGAACTTTAAATAATTATGAAAAATATATTTAAAAATTATAATCCAGACTTCACTTTTTGTCAAGACACATTAACAGGTTCTTCCACTTCCTTAGGACCAATTACAAATCTGCAAAATATACGTGAAGTAACAATTTTCAGGTATTAGACAACTGGCAGCACTGGATTATGACTCTAAGAAAAAGAGAAATACATGAGAAAATATGCAATTGTATTTAGTCCAGCTAATTGAGAAGAGTTCATGCAAAGCACAGAGTCTCACTGAGGGAGAAAATGGAGTTTATGACTATAAAAGCAAGTAGATTTTGTTTCCTTCCAGAAAGGAAATAAAGATGCAATGAACATGATACTCAGAAGTTTGTGAGTTTTTGATAATTAATTGAGTTTAATAGTTATATATTTGGCCCAGCAGAGAAAGACTGCTAGAGGAGTTGAGCAGAGGGGGGCATTCTAACCTGTCTGAAAATGGGAGTATCTAATCACCTCAGTCATTCAATTCAGACCTAAGAAATATTAAGAGCAAGGGGCACAAACTAGGGTATGAAGCATGTCCTAGACTTAAGACTTAAAACTTTGTTAAAGGCTTTTAAGATTAAAATGATTCATCCACATTTTAATACACTGTCAAATGGAAACCAAAATACTTAATAGAAGGATAATGTAACCAAGATCTTCTACAATATATCATTCTGAGTAGCAACACAGATAAATTTTACTAGGCACGCAAATAAGGAGGAACATAGCCATACCAAATAAGAGAGGAAAACACAAACCAAAGTAAACGTTAGTCAATATAAATAGTCTCAAATGACTGACATGTTACAGTAAGAGAAAATAAAATCAAAATAACTTTTTTAAGTACATTAAAAAATTGAATAGATAGTCTATTATTTTGCTAGGCCTGTCATAACAAAGTATCACAAACTGGGTGACTTAATCCATGACTATATTTGTCTCCCCTGCTGCAGGAGAGAAGTCTAATATCAAGGTGTTCATAGGATCGATTCCTTCTAAGGACAGAGTCTTTTATCTCTCTCACCTAGTCTCTGGTCATTTGCTAGAAATTTTCGGAATACTTACATTCCTTTTCTCTGCCTTCATTTTTATATGATATTCTCTCTGTTTATGATTGTGTCCAAAGTGTCTCCCTTTTATGAGAAAATAGGCATACGAATTATGGCCCACCATATGGACCTCATTTTAGTTTAATTTCATCTTAAATGCTCCTATTACTATATAATTTATATTGTGAAAAACTAAGAATTAGGACTTCAATATATGAATTTGGGGGAAACATAATTCAACTTACAGCAATTAGTAAATGAATGTAGAATCTCAGCATAGAAATTAAAACCATATAAAATAAAATGAGAGTTATGTTAGAGCACAATAAATGAATGAAATAGCTGGATTTAATTAATAGTTGATGGGAGATTTTAGGAAAATAATCAATGAATTTAATTACAATGGGAATTCAACCTGAAGAACTGAAAAACAAGCTTAAAAAGCAAATAGAACCTCATTGATGAAAAGGTAATCATACCTAAGTACATCATAGACACATTTCTGAATATAAAAAATGAAAAGAAATAATAAATATTGCCAAAAAATAAAGCATAGCATAAATAAGAGAATGACAATGCATCACTTCTCTTATTATTAAAAACAATACAAATCCAATTGAGAGTGGAACAATTAGTAAATATTAAAAAGTCTATCAATTTGTAATTTTAGATTCAACAAAAATAACCTATAAAATGAAGGTAGATTAAAGAAAATTGAACATAAGCAAAAAATGGACTTCATCTCCAACAAATGATAATGCATTAAGTATTAGAGAAATATCCTAATTTTTAAAAGAGATTGGAGTAGGTGGAAACTTGAATACTTAAGAAGGATTCAAGAGTACCATATATGGTGCAAAAGAGCAAAACAAAAAATATTAACTTTTCTAATGTATATTAACTTTGTAGAATTCAATATAATAAAAATAAACTGCACAAATTTACTATTACAAAAACTATGTTGTTTCAAATTATTTTGTATGGTAAGAAAAATACATAGACATGAGTCATGGAATCTTTACACTTTAAGAAGATAAAAAATACAGGATATATATTAGTGGTGCTCTTAAAAATTAAATACTCATTACATACCCAATAGATTGAAAAACTTTCATTGAGTTTTTCTAGATTACATTCATATAGTACCTTGTTGGTTATTGGCTTTTTTTGAATTCCAAATAAAATTTTAATATGATCACAAGTGTAGAAAATCATAATAATTTTATTTCATACAAGGGAATGAATTAAAGTTTTAAAGGCATCAAAGGCATTAAAGTTTTGATTTTGAAATATACTAGTAAAAGGACAAGAAAGAACAATGTTAAATTTAATATGAATATTAGTCTTCATATTTTATTAAAAATGTTAAAATATTGCCAGTGGATAATGCAATGATATAGATTAATCAGATTCTTACTCATAACTTGGCATCTATAATAATGTACTATTCTGGAAACTTCAAGATGAAATCAGTATTTTTTTGTTTAGCAACCGAATACAAATGGCTATATTTTTTTCACATATCTTTCAATTATATAATTATCAATAAAATAGACATCTGCAACTGCTAAGAAAAGAAAATTTGCCAATGTATTTTATATTTTTAAAGGGAAAAAAAAATTAGTTATCTCTTTGTATTCCCAGAAAATATTTTCAATGTCTCTCCAATATTCAAACTTCACATTTAAATTCTACTCCTATATTTGTTTTCAGCCCACTGTGACTCAGTATCAACTAAACCATTTTTTAATATTTTATAATTTGATTGAAATAACATTGAATTATATTTGCAAGTGTAGATTCTTATAAATCAATATCTGTGTATACTCTGTTCTACCACTGACAGGCCATTTCTATCCTTCATCATGTAATTGACCTTTTTGATTTGATTTGCCCACCTCCCTTCCCATTTTCCTTTTGATGTTCTCTTATAGGCTAAAAGTTTATGTTTGATTTGGTTCTATCTTCATTTTTAAGATGGCTCTTTCTAGTCTGAATTTTTTTCTTTCTCTTTGTTCTGAAAAGATATTAGTTTATTTCTAATGGCATGTGTGATCTTATCTGAGGTCAACAAAGATGATGACTTGATCTCCTGAATTCCTCCCACTCATGTGTTTTAAATACATCTACAGTAGTTTTTCTAGTCTACTATAAGTCAAAGTAAGATGCATGCATTTAAACAAAGTTTCCTCTTGAAGCTACAATGTTATTGTGATATAGCTAATATCTATATCTATCTATCATCTATCTATACATATCAGAAATAGTTTTTCAGTGAATGTTAATAAGAGGCCATCAACATATTGCTTAAAATACTTTATTTAAAATCCAAGACTTGCCTTTTTAAACAAAAATGGAACATTGATCCATTTTACTAAGAAGACATCAATATTGCTCAAATACAATGTACGTGTAGTTGAAAAGAGTGTTTTCCTTTAACTTTTTTTTCACTTGATCGTATTTTTTAATTTAATAGTTTATTTCAAACTGCACCATCTGCAAAATATGTTCATGTTTTTTTCTGCTTCTCATCTGAATAACAAAATTCTATAATAGGATTTTTCATAGTAATAAATCTATCAGTGAGTATATGTATTCTGCTTATCATGTAACTACGTTAAGATGACAATTCCTGTTATAGTAGTGAATTAATTCATTACAACCAAAGACAGCTTCTTCTTCTAAAACAATTGACATTTCAGTATACTTCCTGAGATATTAGAAGGTTAAAGAATGTGAACTATACAAATTTATAAGAAAATGTAGAAAATACAAATATTGAGTAATCTTGTTGAAAATAGTAAAGCAAATTTTTTTTAAGTTTAGTTGAACTCTGGTAAGAGTTTTTTCAAATGTTTTAAACCCAGTTCAATCTCTAATTTATTACATACCGCCTAACAAGACTTTGCGCTTATGTCTTATGTCTTGATCCCTTTATATAAGTAAAATAAGGACAGACATTCCAGACAATGCTGTGAGATTGATCTATTCTATAAACAAGCATGCCTGATAACATAAAATGATAACATATTAGTATTATAAAACTGAATTATGGCAAATTTAAATCTACAGAGCTATTGTGTTGTATTGTGCTTCTTGGTAAAGATCACATTACAATTAGAAATCATGTCTATTTGCTTTATTTTATACAACATAAGACAACATTTTTTAGGCATCCCTAGAAATAAAATGTTGACTGCTAAAATATGACAATTTTCTCTTATCACCCCCCAATTTATTTTGTTGTTTTATATTATTTGTTTTTATCGTTGTTTATTAAGAGAATTCTTGATTAAATACTTAGACATCAATTTGCTATATGATTTATGTTTACTTTTGTTCCATTCTACAAACAAAACAATTATTACTTTCAATATAAGAAAAGTTTCCCAATTTTGAGTACCACATAATTTTTATTATTAAAAATTTTGACTATACATAAAATTAGAGATATAAGTACAATGAAATCAAGATCTTTTACTTATCTCAATAATTTTTATGTAATTTATGTACATTAAGTTCCCTCTTCTTTTACTAGAATATTTAAAGTAAACCAGATATGCTATTTATGCTTCCATATATGAACAGGTCTATTTATAGTTCAGAAATACATCTTTTAGATATTTAATACAGTAGTTTTGTCATATCTTAGGTTTGCTTTCTACGGTTTTAGTTAAGTATGTTGAACTGCAGTCTGAATAGTTATGTAGAATAAAATACTTTGAGAGTGACCATATTCAGCTATTATTAGAGTATATCATTTTATTAGTAGTTATTACTGTTAATCACTCATTATGTCTCATTTATAGATTAAACTTTCATAAGAATGCATGCATAAGAAAAAATAAAATATTTAAGGGGCTAGGTGGTTTTAGAGGTATCCTCTAGGATGGTCTTGGATTGAATCCCTTGGGAATAAGGGGGTAGGGATTGTTCACATGATAACATCATTATAATAACTGAAATATTTTATATCTCCAATGTCATCAAGCATATTGATAGTGTAGATTTTTCAAATCACAATTAAAGTTTAAAAGATAAATAACATAGCAATTAATAAACTTCAAATGAGATGAAGATATCTTAAATAACTGCAATTAAGCTTAGATACATAGAAGGCAAGACATCTTTACCATAAATGCTGCTTGTTTGAAATATGTTTAATATATATGTTAATTTCAGAGATGCTAATGTAATTCTTAAACTGTGAAACATGGTTTAAGCAATCTAATTCTTTTTTTTTTCCCCACATAACTTACAACATTCTGAGATTATGTGGATAAAAATATTTCTGTAATGAGTGAATAAACTATGGACCTTCCAATTATGTATCTACTGATTTAACATTATTTAAGTAGAATAGTTCCCAATACTTGATATTGATTTAATATATTTAAGTTAGGTTTCATATAAACAAGTTTTCAATACTTTTCATCTTTTGGTGACCAAAACTTTTTATCAAAGTTCACTCAGATTTATTTAGTAAATGGTTCTTAGGTGATGCAGCCAGTTAAGTGTCTTCTATGCTAAGTACAAATATAAAACTTTCAACTATGTTCCAACACATTTTATCAGAATATACCATCTCACAAGAGCAAGTACAATCAAACTTCCTCAGCAGTGTTTTTTGGAAGATAATGTCAGTGTGCTGACTCAGCATGCATTCTATGATCTTCTACACTGCTGCATTACAGAAGCCAGCTGCTAGAAGCTTATGACTCAGTTTACAGATATATTTAAAGTTTCACCTATCACATCCTTCTGTAAGATATTTGGAAAGCAGTAATAAAACACCGTGAAGAAGTCTGCCTAACAAATGGTAATTTTGTTACATTCTTTGGCAGTTTATTCAGTGACAGCAGTTGACTCCCTTCCTCACCTCCCCTTTCCTATCCAGCAGCTATTTTAAAGAATTTAGTGTCCTGTTCCCTGGCTTTAAGGCCATAGTTGTGTGTGAGCAGTGATTTTGAAACTGCATACTGGAACAGAGGAGACATAATTCTAGAATAGGCAACTCTACCAGATTTTCCATTTTAGTACAAGGCTTTCTGGTGCTGGCAGGAGTAACTCCTCACTGTGGTGTCATCATCCTGCTTCTTAAAGTTCCTGGTAGCTGGAGGGGTAGCCAAAATCTTGGCAACACAGAACTGCAGTCTGATGTTGGGCATCTTTCCTAAAAAATCAGCTTAGGTTATATTTCTTCAGTCCTCAAAATTTTTTACAAGTTATGTAATACCTTAATAATAAGTTATATTTTGTTTACGGTAGAGTTAAGTTTTACATTTTTCTATGGGGAAGTTACTTACCATTTACCATTTCCATTTTCCCTCTTTGAAAACAGGAATAATAAAATTGAACATATGTAACTAATAAGATTTTAATGTGCATACATATACACACACATATATACATATATCTATATATACTGATATATATGTATATATATACATATATATATACATACATACACACACTACTTGCCTCCAGCAAGGCGTAGCCATTGTGGTTCTACTTGTATTGGTCATGATAACAGTGACCTTAGATTTGTGACTGTGGAAGTCTTTGCAAGCATTAATTTAAGTGAGTTTCCTTGTGAGATGATACTATCATATTATATAGTTACATGTAATAAAATTATAGTGTTGTATTTTCATTTAAAAAGGAGCTGCATTTTGAATCTTAAAACATTTAAATGTTTATTGTTTTAAATGAATTTTACACTTTGAATTTTTTAATTTTACTTAAAGCATTAAAGAATTATGAAAGTACAAAGGGAAATATATTTATATTAATTTGATTTAGAACATTTGCAATGTTTTGTAGTGAAAATGACAACAATTTAACTTGCTCCATCAAAAGCACATTTAATTCTCTTGTTAAACCATACAATATAAATTATTCACAGTATAAGTTATTATAAACATTTCCATGAAAACTATATTTAACCACTTAATATTTAATACTATATACAAATATTAATAAATGTGTTTAATAATGTAAACTCACATAATCATTTCAATTTATACAACTATTTCTAGTTTTGTACATTGCTATCTAATCTTATTTTTATCATGTATAGATGAAGGTATTTGAGTTGTACATGCTACTTTGGCTTTGAGTATTTTTTTTCAACTTTGCATCATTAAAAGATTACTCTTAAAACAGAGTCTAAATATCATAACTTTGAAATCATGTGTAATAACAGGTGTATCAGAGTGTGATATACTATTACCCCTTTTTATGTTTTTAGTCAATAGAAAAAATGTCACAGGTGTATTTTTATAAGATTTGCTTCTATTTTTCTTTTTAGTTTTTTCATTGGTTCAAAAATTATTTTAGCTTACGTTTTTGAGCATGGTATACCTAGATTTAAAAAAATAAGTCTATCTATGGTTATCCTTGAGTTTGATATCATCTCTCTATTTTTGTAATTAAATCAATTAATTGCTACCAGGGAAAAGTAGGAGGGGAGGAAAAATCATGTAAAAGGGGTCAATTGCATTGTGAAGGACAGAATTGTACTATAGGTGATACGTTTAATGCACTATATAAAGATAATTATTCATGATGATGCAAACATTAAACCTACATGTTATGATGTAATACTTTCTCAGTAAAATTAAAAACAGGAATACTGTATATTCACTATAAGGATGTATTAAAATATACCAATTTAGACATACCATAATACACATTTTCTCTCCCTTATTAGTGAATAAACAAATTGACATAATCTTCCAAAAAATAAAAGTATACCTATTGTAGTCAAATAATTTATTCTAATATATATCATTTTTATCAACAAGAAAAATTTGCTGTACTGTGGCACTGTCAAAATTTGCGTTTAAATAAAACACAATTTGGGTGAATTTAATAGAGTAGTAGCTTCATTGCATGATTGAAAATACTTCCCCTATATACGTAAATGTTCCTTATAGAAAAAATTAAGTCAGTACAATGTAAAACTAATGAAGTTTTCCAAAATTAATCTTTGATAAGACATGCTTGTAAACAAGAACCTGGAAAGTTTGACGAAATGTTGAATAGACTAGTATTTTGGGAATGAAGACACCCATGAAATAGCTCCGTGATTTTTCGACAATATTTCACTTCTATGAAAACATACAAGGAACTAAAAAAGTTAAATAGCTATAATAGGTGAAGAAAAGAGGGAATTTGAAATAATTATTTATAAATGTTTATGAAAATAATTATCCTTCAAACATACTAATATAGTTGATCCTACAAAAATCTATAAACTTTTTGAGGACAATAGAATTTTAGGCATTAAGCAGCATGAGGTTTATTAGGAATTGATATTCCACCAAAGCTTAATAGCTTCTTTTGATTCATTGTTAATTACAAAATTAGAGCATGCTGTGAATGGCTCTATCTTCAATATTTGGACTCTAATAAGAATTTTACATTTCTGTCTTTAAAGTAGACTTTACCATTATAACTCCTAATATACTATTGGTATGGAGTACATACAAAACTACATATTGTCATTAACCCAGCCTCTTGAGTAGACTGATATAAGGTTAAGTAATCTTTTGTAAGACTGGACAGTAATTTAGTTAAGGACAGAAATCAATAATGTTTAAGTCCATTGTAGGATTTTTATTAATTCAATTGCTGCATATCATCAGTATGAATTTATTAAAATAATTTTATTTCAGTTAAAATAAATGTTTTGAAGAAAAATGAATTAAAATATACAAATGGGAAAATAATTGCTATATGAAAAGGAGTTCACATGTACTGATTCCCATGTATTAATACATAAAATATATAAAATATATAATGAACATTTATTTTAATCATAACTTTTCAGATAAATTACAAGAACTTAGATAAATTTTAACTAGGACAAATATAAAAAGAGAATACACTGACATTATATGCTAGCTAAATAAGATTGTGCTTTCCTAACAGGGTAGATTTTAGAAAATTTTAGCGCCATTCTAATTCACTTAATACTATTGTATTAGTTTGTTTTTTAAGAAATAACAATACAAGCCACATCTTTAGGCTTGATAAATTATCAATTATATATATATACACACATATATTTATTATATATATCACTTTAGTGAAGCAATATAAACATAAAGTTCTTGGACTAAACACACATCAACTTCTAAACCAAATGATTTCTCTTCCTGTTCAGTATAATTTATACCACTTTCAGAGTATATCTTCAACTTCCGTCTCTAACTCATTTTGGAGCACTAACTAAATATCATAGCTACTCCACTAGCAATACACTGCTTTATCGCCAATCCTTTCACTTATCAAGCTTATACCTTCCTCCAGGGGATTCCACATTTAAAGCCTTCTGTTTCCAACTGCTATTTAGGTCATCTGCGTGATCCACTGTATCATTTCGTGAAGTCATCGAAAATATATTTCTTCCTTCACAAGGTCTTCCCTGAGTCCCATTCCTATAATTGTATCCTCACTGCTTTTCACTCTATCTCCACTAGCACTTAATGAATAAACTTAAATATTTGTTGAAGGGACAAAATAGAATTGAAGTCTCATTTTTCAGATACAGAATTTCCAAAGTTCTAACTATTAAGAGTAATTATAAAAATATAGTAGTATCACTCACGCTGTGTTTACCTCATAATGTACATTTTCATGTTTGATAATTTTATACAAACTGCAAGCAATTCTTGTTTTTCTGACTTTATATATGAGGATTTTGAAGGTTAAAAGGGTCAGGTACATGGCTCAGCATCAATACTAGTAAGAAAAAACTGAAATTCAAATTCAGACTTTTTAGAATGTAAAACTGATGATATTTATGTGTGTAAGGATTTTAAAAGATAGTCATTTCAGAACACTTAGGTAGAAGTTAATGTGTGAAAAAGGATCTTTAATAAAATCAGGGTGGCTCTAATTACAGCAAAATAAGGTTCACTAGTAATGACATCTTCACAAATACCTCCCTCTCCTTTCAGATGCAGCACATACAAACACAGGTTGAAGACTAACAAACTGCTTGACACTGACTCTCAAATACTAACAGTAAAATAACAATGACAACTATTTTCATTAGTCTTTGCATAGCTCATCTCAGGATTTTCCAAGAGCAATCAAGAAATGCAAAACGTGTGGAATTATACCTACCAAATACATGTAGGGAGAATTTAAAAAATATCCAAATCAATGGATCAGTAAAGTATTTACATAAGTTAGAATATCCAATACAACTCAATAATTAAAATTATATATATAAACATACATATAGTCTCAACATATTCACATAATCTAACAATCATGTAGTCAATGCAATTTCGAAAAAGAAACAATACTTTTCAAAAATACAATAAAATATATAATCAAAAACTAATTATGAAACTATGTAGAAATAGTCAAATATAGCAAGTTAAAATAATGTTGAAATAAAAAGACACAATGTGGATCTTGCATTACCCGTTATCAAAACTATAGTGGGAATAAAACCGTATTGCTTTAATAAAGAATAAACAAATGAGTCACTGAAACAGAATAGAAAGCCTAAACATATGTCTGAATATTTATGGTTACTTGGCTCATAGGAAGATGATGCTCTGCAGTAGCAATATTCTTAACTAATAGTACCAAGTTAAAGGATTTAGAAATAACTATGACTCTAATTCACCAAAATATTCAGTAAAATTAGTTCCAGGTGGATTGCTGATCTGAATGCAAAGAGCTAAAATAGTACTATTTTGAGATTACATAGGATATACCTTGATTATCCTGCTGTAGAAAGAATTTTTAAAACAAAAGCAAAAGCACCAAACATAAATGAAAAACTTGATAAATGGTACCACATTAACACTAAGAATCTCCTTTCATCAAGTATCATATAAAAGCACAAAATGTGTCAACACAAAGAAACAGCAACGGATTCTTACACATATCAACAGTCAAAATAATAGACAGATAACCTGTAGAAACAATACAAAAAATATTTTAATAGAAATTTCCAAATAGAGGATATCCAAATGATTAACAGATATATTTAAAAAGTGTTCTATTGCAGAGCAAATTTAGGAAATTCAAATAAAAACACTATGAAATAAACTTCTGCTTCAAGCCACAGTGGATAAAATTAGATTGATTTATTCTTAAATCAGAAAAAAAACATTGAAAACTTATCAAAATATGTAAGCTATTGGTTTTGTTATTAGATAACCAAGAAAAATAAATAATATAAACTAATGATCTACCTTAATGAATTACATTACTTTGTCTCATATACTTAATTATATTGCAGTGAAATCTACCATATGTAGCACAGTTTGGTAAGAAAGATATCAATTTAATTTGTGGGGAACAGAACTAAATTTCAGAATAGAAAGAAAGATCCATAAAGTCCCATTTATTCACATGGATAAGGTAAAATTCAAAATGAAAAAAACAAAGAACAACAAAAATCTTCTTTAACTGGACAAATATGCCAGTGTCATTCAATGCTGGGAGTGCTAGGGTAACAGCCAGTGAGAGTGGAAAGTACTTCCAGAATACTCAAACCTTCAGGGTAGAACCTGAAGGTTCCAAGGGCACGTAGTTACCAGAACTATAGAAAAAAAGCTATTATAAAATCACTCTTTAAAACACTTCAAAAGAATGCCTTAAATGAATCTAGTCAACCACAAGAAATTTAGCTGGTAGACAAAATAAAATCCTACCTCCTTTCTACTAATGTAGTATCCAGCTGAAGAGTGTATTTTGACAATGTCCAGCATCCAAAAAAATTTAGTATATAAGTAGAAAACTAGAAAAAAAGTTATAATCTAAAAAAAAATATTGATCAAGGAAAATGGAAGCTACAAAGATAATCAAATCTGTTTTGAAGTTCTTTTTAAAAGGCTATTATAATTGTAAGAAAGAATCTCAGTGATTCTAAGGAATGTATGACTGTAACAACAACAGAATGGAAGATGTACTTCTAACAAAGAACTAGAACTTGTAGAGATAAAAAAAAATACAGAATTGGGTCTCCAATTTAAGAGTTAAAAACTCCAGGGGGCACTCGATTTTATGGGACTCCAAAAATATTGTGAGATTTACTTTAGGAACATTACTAGTCTCATATAATAAATATAGTAGATAAATCTTTTGCCCTTCAGGCATAACAAGGGAAAAAGGCACTATTTTGAAATATTACAGAACCCTCTTTTTTAGTGTCCTGTCCTATGGAAAACTTAGTTAATGAGAATCTAACTGATCTGGGAAAAACAAATGTTCATCAGCCTACTTTAGCTATCTTGTCCCATTTGAAGGGGATAAGGAAAGAATATCTGAGATGTAGTATATATCAAATATCCCTGAACACAAAAACAGAAACCAAAGAAAACAAAAAATGAAAAGGAAAAAGAAATAAGAACGGAATATTAAAGGTTGTGAGAAAGTTGTAACATATATATTATGGGAATACCGGAAGAAGAGATAAAGAAACAAAAGAAATAAAACAGTATTAACTAAAGTTTTCCCAACTAATGTCAGAAAGAAAACCATAGACCCAGGAAGCAGAGATAACACCAAGCTGATTAACACCAAAACAAAAATAAAATTACAGTGAAACATAATTTTCATATAGAAAATCAAAATTAAGGAAAAAAACTTGAAAAAGTCAGAGAGAAAAAAGCATTTTTGCCTATAAAGAATAAAAATAAGAGTTATATCCAAGTTCTCAGAAAATATACAAGTAAAATGATACTGGAATAAAATACTTAGTGTTAGGAGAAAAACAAAGCAAAACAAAACAAAAAACTACCTAGGATTTGTAAGTTGTGAAATTATTCTTCAAAACTGAAGGGGAAATAAAGACATTCTTATAAAAATAATCAATTGAGGGAATTTTTTGTTCATAGATCTTGTGTAAGAAATGTTGAAAAAACTTTTTTAGAGAATAAAATAATCATGTCAGTAACTCAGATCTATGTAAAGTAGAAGTACACGAAGACAGCATAAATGAAGACAAAGTAAACATTTTTATATTTTAACTAAATTAGCATGTAAAGGTATGAATTCAATTTTGTATTCATATATGTATAACTTATGTATACAGAGTAACCACTCGGATTTTTATAGTTGAATAGTATTCATTTTTTTATACAGACAACCTTTTTATATAATCATCCATCCATGAGCACTTAGGTTATTTCCATACCTTGGCTATTATAAATAATGAAGTTATTAAGGGTGTGCACATATATCTTTGAATTAGTGTTTTCATATTATCAGATTAATACTAATAAGTGGGGTGACTAAATCATATAAAGTTTCTCTTTTAAATTTTTGAGAAATCACTATACTGCTTTTTACAATGACTGAGTCATTTGCATTTCCACCAACAGTGTTAAAGGAATTCCTTCTCTCCACATCTTCTCTAACATTTGTTGTTTTAGACAATAGTTATTCTCACAAATGTAAGGTAGTATCTTCTTGTTATGACTTGCATTTACCTAATAGTAAGATATGAAGTGCATACAATTTCATATTCGTGAAACAAATAAGCAAAAAACAGACATGCCCTGATGGAGCAGTGGTTAGGTCAATTGCCTTGGAAGGATGCAGATCACATAACTCTGGGTTGGAATCCTGGGTTTTGGAGATAGACAACCAGTGTGAACAACTAAAATGGAAATAAAATAAATGCATCATCTTCCTCTCTCTTGCTGTATATATTAATATTTGTTGGATTATGATTTGCAAATATCTCCTTTATGCAGTAGGATACCTTTTCATTTTGTTGAAAGTATCACTCATGGTGCTGAATCTTTATAGTTTAATGTAGCCCTGTTTGTGTATTTCTGATTTTCCTTCCCTTGCTGTTGGAATCAAAGCATTAAAAACATCTCTACTTCTATATATTTTAAATCTTTAGGTTCTACATTCAAGAATATTAAATTAATCTTTATGCATGTTGTTAGATAGTGATCTAGTTTCATTTTTTCTATGTGGTTAGTCAGTTTCACAATGCCATCTATTGATAATTTTACTTGTACAATTGTATACTTTTGCCTTCTTTATTCGTTTCCTAGATATGTGTGAGTTTGTTTCCAGGATGTCAATTCTGTTTCATTTATTAGTGTGTCTGCTTTTAGCCCATTTCCATGCTCCTTTCATTACTATAACTTCGTAGTATAGTTTTAAGTCAGGATGTGTGAATTCAACCAACGACTATAAGATACACCTTCCTCTCAAGATCACATGGAACATTTAACACATATACCACATCATGAATAAAAAAAAAAAACACAATAAATTTAAAATATAGAAATTTTATTATATTTTCATTGATAGCGAAAAGTAATTAAATTAGAAACCAATAAAAGAAATATTACTAGAAGATTCCTAAATGTATAAACATTAACACACTTCTAAATAATACATTAGATAAAAAGAAATCTTAAGAAAAATTTTAATTAGTTTTAAACTAAATGAAAATAAAAGCATGACTTACAAAAATTCATGGGGTGGATAAAAGTGGTGTTACATCAAGAAAAAAAAATTTCTCTTGGTTTGACACCACTTTTATCCATTAGATGCATGTATTAGAAATAAAGATAAAAGTAATCTATATTTTCATTTTAGGAATGAATGTCAAAATTAAATCTGAAATAAGCAAAAGAAAATAAATAACATAAAATAGAATTTAAAATTGGAACTTGGTAGAGTAAACCAAAGAAACTGAAAGCTGCTTCTCTGAAAAATATCAACAAAATCATGCCTCTAACCAGTTCAATTAGAAAAATAGATAGAATATAATTGGCAATGGGAATAAATATAATACCTGTACCATTAATGGTAATCTTAATGTATAATATGCAGATACTGATATATGACAATGCACTTCTTAACCTATATGATACGATGCAATGTTCCTTCAATTAAATTTATATAGAAAATTATTATGAAAATGAAAAAAAGAATATCACTAACACGGGCATTTAAAAGAGAATAAAGCGATACGGCAAAGAACTCTATAAATTGGTAGAAATTCAGTTTCCATGTACACACTAATATACATATATATATATAAAATCACCAAAAGTGTTAGCATAATAGCTCCCAAAGGTGTGAAACAACGCGTCTATC
Source organism: Solenodon paradoxus (assembly GCA_004363575.1). Classification (NCBI taxonomy): domain Eukaryota; kingdom Metazoa; phylum Chordata; class Mammalia; order Eulipotyphla; family Solenodontidae; genus Solenodon; species Solenodon paradoxus. The sequence goes on from RJWH01000037.1 coordinate 26,336, forward strand.
AGCAGTATATACAATTATAGTATATTAGTAAAATGTATAGTTTCATCTATGGAAATGAGAAAACTACTATAACATGCAACATAAATAAATATAAAATATAATATTCAAGAAATCAGACAAAAGAAAATATATCTAAAAGAGTACATATTATATGCTCTCATTCAGATATGGTTTCATAACAGGAAAAATAAAACCATGGTATTAGAATTCAATATAGTTAAAGTTGGATAGGAGGGAGGCTAGTGACAGGGAAAAGATCTAGCCACACAGTTTTTGCGGGTCTGGTCCTAATTAATTTCTTGACATTTTCAGAGTGATACAATTATATTCAAGTTGTAACAACTTACCAATGTGTATATTTATGATTAGCATACTCTTTGTTAAGTTGAATCAAATAAAATCATTAAAATTTAAAAATAGAAGTTAAATCAGTAATTAATAACTTTCTAAAGCAGAAAGCTCCAGGCTTACATAAGTTCACTCGTGAAATTTTAAATCATTAAATTTATATAAAAGCTGTCAAATTAGAAGTACAAACACAGCATAAATTCATTTTTAAAAATTAAAGAAATAATGGTTTTAGTAAATAAAATGAGATAGTTTTCTGCCAGAAAAATGTTATGATAAAAATATTAGACAGTCCTTCATACAGGAAAGAAAATACTTTTGAAAATCTGGATATACAAAAAATTAAGTACATGGAATGGAAAAGAGATGGGTAAAAGATATTTTTGAGATTAAAAAATCTTAAAGGTGTTGTGAGATTTATAACATAGGTAGAAGTAATTGCAATGTACTAAGATTGGATAGGAAAACAGAATGCGTTTCACCATGCATACTCTGGAAAATTTGCTAAATTACAGCTGAAGTTATTTTAAATGGTTAAAAGTTAGACAGTGATAACTGAGACAGGCATCTTTTAGAGACACATGAAAAGTATAGCTAACCAAGCTAATAATAGAGAATTTGGTGTGCTAGAAGCATTCAACTGAAAAAATGCAAAAAAAGAGAAAAAGAAGAAAGTTGGACTGATGCGACTAAAGAGTGTGGTGAAAATTTAAACTCAATTACATTAACGAGAAATTGTCTAAACATTCCAATTAAAAGACAAACTAATAAAAAAGACACAACTGGATATCATCTGTAGAAAGACTAAGTATCAGCAGAGGGAGATTTAAAAATTGAATAAAATATGCTCCGCAAACACTAACCAAAAAATGGTTGAAATTATTGTATTAGTAGCACAGAGTTCAGAATTCAAAGAAATTTTTTTTTATGATGAGGCATATTTCATATTAATTAATGCAAGAATTCATCACAAATAAATAATAATACTAACTAATCTAGTTACTGACAAAAGTAGGACTGAGATAACTGAAAAGAGTAGACAAATCTACAAGTATATGGCAATTTTATTGCTTTGCTCTCTTAATGAAATGTAAATAGAGAAGTAATGAGACAAAAGATGCAAATTCTACCTAAACATATTTATAGGATAAGGGACCCCAAAATAGCATTTTATTTTCAAGTTTAAATGGAGCATTCAACAACCTAAATGATTTATTTCCATACTAAAAAAACTTTCAGTGACTTTTAAATGAACACTATAGGAGCAGAATATCTTCTATTAATGAATAATACTAAATTATAGAACCTAGAAGTTCATAGAATTTTTTAAAGGTTTGGTTAAATCTCTGGAAAGAAATTAGAAAATATTTTGTACTGAATGACAATAAAAGCAACCTATCCAAATACGTGAATTGCTGTTAAGTAGTGCTCAGAGGGAAAATTATAGTTTCACATACTCAGAAGAGAAAAATTGAGATGTCAGTTATAATTACCACTAACTAGGTAGACTAAAATTAAGCTTTTAATAAATGAAAATACCAATTTTTGTGAGATTGTGGAGCAGTGGAATACCTCATGAATTTGTGGTGGAGAAGTAAAGTTATACACATTTTGCAAGCAGTTTAATAGTTTCTTATAATTAAAAAAATATGAAAAATTATCATGAACCTAAAACTCAGAATTTATGTATTTAGCTAACAAAAATAAAAACATGGTCTCATAAATGTGTACATAAATGTTTTACAGTTTTATTTGCAAAACATGATAATCAAGGTAATTGATATATTAAAATATCATAAATTGAAAAGGATGATACAGAACAAATTAAGAAATACTCAGAATTTCAAAGAAAATAGGGGCATATGTAGATAAAAGATAGAAAAAGTGAACAATTTTGACCATGGTACATATAGCATTGTTGATTATTACAGTGAGACTAAGATGATGACTAGAGAGTGATCATTGGGTTTGTGACTAGATTTCATTGGTAACTTTGGCAATATATGTCTTATTACACTGGTCAGTTCAAAGCAGACTTCAGGCTTTGAGTAGCGAATATTAATAACGTATAGAAAATACATCTCAGCTTGGATGGAATGCTGAATCAAAGCTTATAAAAGATCTAGATGGACACTTTATGGCAAAGTTTTTGTGAGGATTAAGGTGAAAAACACTAGTATTGAAATGGATTCTTATTTAAAATTAATCTTTTCCCAATACATATGGGAAATGAATATGAAAAAATAGGGCTTAATTCTAAATCTTCCACAATTTTGTTTATTTTTTGACATTTACATAGCACCTCATTGCATCAAAATACAAGTTGTCATATTGCATTTTGCAATTTGAAATCTGTGTTATCTATATTCAGAGGCTAGCATCATTGTTTGAGACGGGATTTTGAAATCATAACCAAACAGTACCAATTTAGGATGGCATCGAGCCACAGTGTATCTCATCTCTAAGTGAGAATGTATCTTACGCACATACAGAGATATAGATATGTATCTTCCTTGTTAATGAGCATTAACTAGAGCACAAACACATTTCTAGGAAATTTTGAAGAATATCATTACATGAGTAAAGAAGATGTCATGATTCATCTGTTTCTGGCATGCAGTTTTAACTTGTCAACAGTAAGACTGACATAGCTAGTATTTTCATGCTTCTGCTAAAGCAATGATCTGAATACTGATTGTGGATTTTGACTGCAGATGTTAGAAGTAAACCATTTCTAACAGATGTATAATCTGATTAAATATGCAATGCAATGATATTGTCAAAACCTATTAATCACTCTTTCAGGGCACATCAGCATAGGATTTCCTGACAGCTGTGGGAATTGGAATGTCTCTGCAGTTCATGTACAATTGCTCCTCTACACCACCCAATGGAACTTAAAGGAAAAAATAAGTACACTAGGCAAGTGAACAGTATACCTAAGATGTTGGATGTTGTTTTGCCCATCAAAAGAGAAAAGAGATACATTATTTTCCTCTAGTAGTGCTTATTTTACCTTCATGTATTTGCTTCTTACCCACAAAATACAGGAATAGCTTTCTGTTGTGCTGTTTCTAATTCAAAAATGCAAACACAGAGTTGGGCCGCCAGCATGCATATATTAGGGTGCAATCCCATGACTGATGATTGTATAATATATGTTAAAGATTAATAGTAGCAAAATCTTTTTCCCCACTGAGAATACTAACAAGTATTGATTTCTCAGGCACTGCAGCGCATACATGTGTAATTTATTTTGGAAAAAACTAGCACCTTAATTTTATGACCATCAGTTTCCAGACCATAATTTTATTCTCGATTCATCCTTATGGCTTGAGGTTTCTGATAATTAGTAAAATTAAGGAACATCTTACCAACATATAATTCAAGTGTAATTTTCTTCATTGAGGTAACTTTGATTTACAAATAAATGTGCAGGTTCATCAATTATATGAAGACACACTGTGTTCACTGCCTATTTACCAAGAGTCTACCATATGTTTTCAAATTGAAATACTCTAACTTCCAGGATTTTATTGTATAGCATATTGCAGTTAAATTGATTATAATCAAAATTTACTTTTTCTAATTCTCTCATACTCAAGAAATATAATGCATTAGAAATGACCATCATTTTCAATGATTATGATGCTCAAGAAATATGAGATGAAGAAATGTTGCAGCAAGTATGAGTTAGCGAGGAAATGCAACGAAAGAAGGTAAAAAATAAACCGTTCTCAAATCATCCATTAAAGCTGAAACGGATCAGTTATTATTCATGAGGACTGGAAGCAGCAACAGTAGGAGCAGCAGTAGAAGCAGCAGCCTCCATACCTTCCAGATCTCTCAAAGAAAAGAAGCTCTTATTTTCCACCTTCTCCCTTTAAGATACTTGTTACTGCTCAAAGATCTAATGTTGAACAGTTTCCTTTACTACGACTCAGTTATGCTGGGTACCTACCAAAATTCTCCTTAGGGAAAAATCTATAGCATTCTATTAAGTTTGGGAAAAACTCCTTTATTTTTAGAATACGTATCATAACTACACCCTCTTGACCAAAACTTAGTATTTTCATTTTTTTCTTCCCAAATTGCTGATAAGAACCTATATTTTACAGATTAATATCCTTAATGATTACTGCAGTAGAAAAAGGAAGTAATTTTCATCAATGAATTAACACTTAGGAGAGCATTTCATTATGACTCTGTCAATGATTTACACTGCTTAAGGAAAAGTTTTAGTAAAAAATATAAACTTAATTTCTGTGGTCAATTCAGCAAAAATATAAAACCAGCTATTTCTTTGAAGATTTTGGCATTGAGAATAAATTTATCACCACAGTTCATTTGCTGTGCCAAGGAATCAATATGAGAAATCTTAATCACTAAATAAGAAGGTCAATATAACTCTGTTCCCCATATTTTCATAATAAATTCTAGCTCTTTGGAAATTTAACCTGTCTTCAATGCGATGTACTAATTCAGCCATCCTGATCAATTTTTATATCACTGAATTATACTTTTAATGTTTTTGTGCATTTGTGTACTAAGTTTTCTAAAGATACACACAGATACATATATAAGATTTTCCTTACCTATTTACTTTATTTCAAATCCTATCATCTGGAAATAAATACCATAGAATCTGCCTATATAAAACAATTAGAATTGGTTTGAAATATGATTTATATTATACAAATATTAGGGACTCCATAAAATCAAGTATAGTAATTATTAAAAAACAAAATGTAACTCCATAAGTAATATCTCTCTGGAAAATTCAGTTGCTTTCTTCTAAAGTACATAAATCTTCATTATTTCAGGATTTTCCTTTCCTCTAAAGATTAAAGAAGAAATTATCTAAATTACAATATTATGTTAGCAAAGTGACCATAATACAGCTGAAGAAATTATTCTATTTAGATAAATTTCAAGAATAGTGTTTAAAAGATGAAATACACAGGAGAGCATATGAATCACCTAACTCCAATAGTTGTGCAAGTACATGTATGCACTGAATAATCTTACACAATTTTATTTAACTGAAAACAAGGTAGACTACCCCTGATTTTAAGTTAATATCGAAAGACCTATTTAGGCACACCCTGGTGGAGTAGCAGTTAGGTCAATCATCTCCTAACGGGATCTCAGGCCTCATAATCCTGGGTTCAAGTATGGGTCCAGGAACAATTGTGAACAAATAAATATAAATAAATGAAATAAAATATTTCTTCCTCTTCTCTCATCCCACCCTGCGTTGCTGCTTGCACCTTTCCTTTAAAAAATATAGAAAAAAAGAAAAGAAATTCATATTTAAATAGTTAGTGAAAATACCAAGAATATAGTATGGACAAGTGAACAAAATAAAAAATTATTTTACAAATTTTATAAGTCAGAAAAAAAATGATGGACTGCTGAAGCCAATTTAAAATGATTTGTTACTTTTATCAATGGAATGCATGCACGTATTTTAAAATGTCAAAGAATTCTACAAGTCTTAATTAAAAACATTTTGTTTCCAAATTCTCCACTATGAACTTCTATTCTAAAAAGCTTTTTACCTTTAACTGTACTTGTCCTTCTGATACTTAATGCTGTATTTCAAGTATGAATTACAGGTAATAGTTTGCTTTTTATTTCAATTTATGTATTATTTATTTGTCTTCTATAATAGAAACTGAGGCCTTAGCTTTGTTATAATTATCTCACAACCACAAGCATAACCCAGTAACCAATCTTATCACAATGCACACTGCCAGTCTCACAACAGGGTTTATAGAAATAAACATAATTTGGGTTTATATAAATAGATGGTGTATATAACCATATTTGGTATTCACCATGCAGTATACTGTACTCACATGTTCTTTCCTGAACAAATTTTGTTTCTTATGTATATCAATTGACTTTATTTTCAGTTGCTACCAGAGTTATAATAGTTTCTCCAAAATATCTGAAGAATATTTAAAGTCATCAGCTGTTTGATCAGTTCCTTTTAAAGATTATAGATAACACTCTCAAAGCATTTATCTTTCCCCTTTAAATATAGAGGGCTAGCTGCTTAGTTTTCACCTTGGGAATTTTATCACTATCTTAAGATTCCCTTCACATTTGCCAGCTTGAACCCTGCTTCCTGGATGACACGACTTCCACCTCCTCGCTTTCCTTACTAGTGGAATGTATCTTCCAGCAGGCCTCAAGAGTGTATGTACATGTCATTTTATATATATATATATATATATATGTATGTATATATATATATATATATATAACATGGTATGATAAATTAGAGTTGTACATATATGGGTATCTATAATAAAACGATGTGCGTATATGTATTTCTACATGTGTGCTGTCCTTTCTCATAACTAAAATATGACTGGGTGCTTATTAATAGATTGCTAATGATTTACCATTAAATATTGAATGTCTTGTTATATCTTCTTTACTACCTTCTATAGCTAGTAAGACCATTTTTGTTTTTTGTCTGGAAACATTTATAATATTTTGCTTATCACTATTTTTCTTGATTTTCAAAAATTGTAAACTTATATTTTAATTCATTGATTGTGCTGAATATCAATAAAATATTTCACTTGGGAAACACACACCCTTAAATGCGACACAATTTTTTAAGTCTTTGTTAACTTTCTCTCTCCCATTTTTAGTGTCAATCAATTATTAGACTTTCTTCCAGGATCGCTCCAGGTGAACACGAGAGAAGAGGGGTGCAGCAAGAGATTAAGAAATACAGAGAGAGATAGAAAGGTGGGGTCAGGGGGCCAACAACCATGTGGACTGAGAACCCTAAATACCCTGCCTTCAACTATTTATTGAAGTCATACATGGAATGGCCTTAAACAGCTTATGCCTTGAGCAGCTTGCACCAGCAATTCTATTTTTTACATTGAATTTGTTGATTCAGCCTTTTGTTCCTTTGTTACATTACTGTATCTTCTTGTTCTTGGGAGTGAGCAGTTAACAATGGTTTTCCACTGTGTCCTTCTCCTGGTTTTCTAGATTTGGTGTTTCTGATGTTCTGCCAACTCTCGCTTCATCCTTGCTTCTCTTTCTGCCCCCAACAGATTTTCCTCTTTGTTTTGCAGCTCAAGCAGTAACAATGATGGTAAGCAGGGCCATTTTCATTTTGGTCGAGGTTAGGGTTTTGCAACTGATTCTACAGACTACACAGAATAATAATAGAAGAAAGATTAAAATGAGTAAAAAGGCAGTAAGAGTACTGACTGTCAGCTTCAGGTGTTGTAGGGAGTTGAGTGCTGCAAGGTCATTTACAATGCTATCTCTCAAATTGGTCTCTGTAATTAGCACTAATTTGTGACTAAAAGTCTGTGTGACTTGCTATTGTGGTCTCTGTAATTAGCACTAATTTGTGACTAAAAGTCTGTGTGACTTGCTATTGTAGCCACTGCACTTTTAAAGTAAGATTCGCCTATCCCATGAAATGTTTCCTGACCCAGTACCAAGTGTGCTGAGTCACATTATAAGGGTATGGGGTAACAGAACTGAGAGTAATTCCAATCACACTTAAGTCTCCTCTGCAGTTGCAAACTGGTGAGCTGGTCCCCAGTGAGGAGAATGGCTTGTTGTAAGTCTGCCACCTTGGCCACAAGTTGGCTATCAGTGTGTTTCTATGAATTTCACAAAATACTAGTGTTAGCATGCCACTGTTGGACAAAATATGCAGTCTAAATCTCTTGACATAGGGCGACCCCAGCTACTGCAGTCATGGCAGTGATGCTAATAATGCCCGTAATCGTTGCGGTGAGAAGCCCAATGAATCACTTAGAATGGTGTAATATTTTAGTGAGCTCTTGATGGACAGTATATAGGGAGGCAGAATCCTGCCAGCGCTGGGACATACACACTGGGAGTCATATGCCTGCCTGTGCCTTTAAAATGTAAATGGACTCAGTGCTATAATTAAACTGGACCCAGGAGTTGATACATGCATAAGGCCTACATTTGGGGCAACTAGAAGTCGAATTTTTCTGGTTAATTTTCAATGGCCCTATTAGAAGAAAAAAAGGCAATCTTAGGTAGGTTCGTGTAGAGTATGTGGCATTTTTTGTGGTTTAGTACGTAGTTGTTGCTGCTGTTCTGACACTGTCCAATCCATGTGTTCAGTGCCCCAGTGCCGCCAAAAACTTCTGCAGTTCCCCATGAACAGGACCCCAAGGTGTGTGTGGGGTTGGGGGAGACAATCCTCCATCATGCCATCTGATCGAGGAGCCCTGGGCATTAATGGAGATTCTGTTATTCCCTTTGTCCATTGAAGGGCCCCTGAGAAGGAGTTAGAGCAATCTGAGCCCTTAGGGCTCCAATCAATGATGATTCCAAAGGAATTACTAGCAAGCACTCCCGCAGGATTCTCCTTGTACCCAATCAGGGGCAGGGTGTGATTAACTACCTTCTGTTGATAAGGGGCGGGGAGGGGAGAGGTGTGAGACAGATTGGTCTGATTAATGGTATTAAAGGCCCATAGAGATGGCAATAACAGGCTTTAACAGGGAGGGACTATTCCTCTTTGTGATGATCAGCCAAACCTGGTGGTTACTTTTAAACAGTGATCTTCATGATCAGTACAGATGGGCGGTCTGTCAAAGCCAACGGTGTAGATTATTATCTCTTTTCCTCTTCGGAATGCACCAGAGGGCCAAGGAAGTCATATGGACCAGGTAACCACCTAGTCTCATTGACAAATACCAAGGCAAGAGCTTCTCCCCAAGTGATTATTCTATTAATGGCGGGGGTTTGGGACATAGGACAAGTAATTATATTCCACTGTTGAGGCTGTACTTACCAGAGTACTGACTACTGAAAGCGTGGCCAGAAACAAGAATACAGGTGTTTTAGGTGACCCTGTGGCATTCACGATGCCTTCCGCTTCCTGTGACATTTTCTTAAATTGGCCCCACGTCAGCAGAACGACCTGCCTGGTGTGTGGAGTGACCACTTTGGTTCTTTCCAAGCTGAGCGCCATCATTTTCTTGATGGGTGGATCTACATCAGATCAGATCTCCCTGTCTTCCGGCTCATACGGAGGTTTCATCTTGTGAGAAGGAATCCAGGTGGATGGTTTTCCGGTCCCTGTGAAAACATGAGCATATTCTCTTCCCCATGCTTTTACCCATCCTTTTTGCCATTGACCCTTCTCTTCATCTTTCCACCACACTGGTTGCTCGAGTTCTTCCCTCCTTCGGAGACTGTGTGGGCCCAATGACTTCTGCAGTGGTACAATTTCCACCTCCCTGAATGTTGAGAAAATTTAGGGTAAGCAAGACTTTGCTAAGACATTTCCTAGGGTGTCGTCTTGTCTTCTCCTTTTTAATAATTATTGCTTGATTGTTTGATTGGCCCTTTCTACAATTGCTTGGCTTTGGGGGTTGTATGGAAAGCCAGTAATATGCTTGATAGACCATTTGCAGATGAATTGTTTAAAGCCTCTGGCAGTATAAGCCGGTGGATTGTCTGTTTTGACAGCATGGGGAATCTCCATAACAGCAAAACAGTGGTGTAAGTGTTCCATGACATGTCCAACCTGTTCACTATTCAGTGGGGAAACCCATATAAATCCTAAATAGGAGTTGACACATATGTGTACTACATATCCTAATTGGCCAAAGGTGTTGACTTCAGCGTGCATGACATTCATCTTTCAAATTTCATTGGTCACTACGTCCCTAGGGTTGACTCCACCCCCAAAAGGGAGTTGAACAGTGGGAGAACAGGTGGAGCATTTTAAGATAACTTCCCTTGTTTGCTCTTTGATGAAGATACATTTTTTTATGCTCTTTGGCATTACAGTGAGTTAGTAGATGCCAATCAATGGTTTCCTGAGCTATTCTGATTAAAAACCAATCTACACAGTATTATCTTGGGTGAGAAACTCAGGCAGGGAGGAATGGGTTCTGATGTGCCTGATGTAAAACTTCTGGTTTCTATTTTGGGATGTATTCTGTAGTTGTTGGAACAAAGTTTCTAATTCAGAGCTGGGTGGAGGGAGTGTTACACTCTCAATAGCTTGAGCTATTTTTGTAATATATTCTGAATCAGTAATTATGTTAAGTGGCTCAGGGACTTCAAGAAGTATTTGAACAACAGCAGCAAGTTTGACCTGTAGGGCCAATTTGTATGGAGTTTGCCAGATTTTAACTTTAGCTTCATAAAACCTTGTCTTTCTGTTACTACTTCCTTCAGTAAAGCACATTTTCACTGAGTCAAGTGGGGAGGAGCTGAAATTTTTAGATCCAGTTAGTCAGTTTCAAGAATTGAAATAGTTTGCTCTTGGGGTAATGGTTACTGAGATTACCAAGATAATCCGGCAGACTGACCTGCCAGCTAAGATTATTTTGGTAGGCTTGATACATTTATTGTTTTGATAAGGGTACTATAATTGTAGCCAGGTCCACTTCAATGAATTGTTGGAGCCAGTGCCTTCCCACATGAGTTATTTTCTCTATCTTATACAAGCATGTTTCTAATTTCTTTTGTTGCTGATGGGGTAAGAACATCCACTCCACTATGTTGTTGCCCTGCACCAAAACTCCAGTAGGAGAATGTTGGGAGGAGAATATCAGCAGGGACATGTCCTCATTAGGGCCAACACAGTCAAGATGAGCTTTTTGTATTTTTTAATTATGCTTTTCATTTTAATTTAGTTTTGGTGAAGCTAGAATGATACAATAAACTTTTTTATAGAACAACAAAATAAAATCTAGGCATATCATGTTTAGCATTAATATTGTATATATATCTTAAAATTTCAAAAATAATATAATGTACCTAGTACAATGACCATTTATGATTTTTATTATTTTCTAAACTTTTATATTAGTTTAAAGTAGCACTTAACATTGTTCAAATTTTCATTGTAATTTTCTATTTAAGTGACAAGCATTGTAGCATAATATGACCTTAAGATTTCCATCATCGTAAATTATCTGTGTAAACTTCATTAACTATTAAAAGTCCAATTTATTTTGTAGCATGTAATTGACCTCTTTTGACTGATTTTCTCATCAGTTTTTCATTCCCCTTTTGGTAAGCATTAATTAGACTTATATTTGAAATGTTTAAATTTTGTTTTATTTAATTATCTTTGTGTCTTCTTCTATTACTTTTGTCATTAAAAGATGTTGGCTCTGGACTTTCCATATATGATCTGTATTATGTTGAGGTATGTGTCTCATAAATCCATTTTGTTGAGAGTTTTATAATATTTATATAATGCCTTATTTTAGTATTTAAAATAATTGGAAGTTTCATGAGAAAGTGAGAAAAATAAATGAACACAGAATTAGTCCATAAGAAAGTAATTAGTAAGAAACAGTTTACTTAATGCAGGCGAAATTTGAATTAAGCAATCAATACACCAAAGAATCTACATTTTTAGGTTCAATTCACATTAATAATAACATTAAGCAATAAGAATCTTTGATCACAAAGAAAAAGAATTCTCACTATTTTCTAAGAATTAATGTTCTTTTATAGACATTTAGATTTTATAGACATCTGTATTTTCTTTGGTACTTTCTTTTCAACAAAGGAAATGTTGACATTAGATAAGAAAATATTTAAAAATAAGAGCTATGTGTAATGCTACAATGATTTTTAATTTCATCAAATGTTTTCCCATGAAGTTTTCGAAATTCAATTTTTCTCATAAATGCCAGCACAAAGAACATCAACATGATAACAGCAAAGTTAATACCAATTTTAATATTTGTATCAAAAAGTTGCCTTTTAAATGGCATTGCTTTATGTCCAAATCTTAAAACATAAATGCTAACTTATTTTGTAAGAATCATATTAATATAATTTTAATATGACTTTTGAGACTATCAGTATGTTCAGTTGTTCTATCAGATATTATCATGTGTTGATACTGGATTATTCTTTATACAATTTTATTATTAGATTTAGAACAAAATTAGATATAGCAGAATTAGAATATTTGCATAAAACAAAAAAAATCTGAGTGTATTAAGAAATACATTCAAAGATTTAAGTTATAATGAGGAATTTGTTTTACTGAAAACTATTTTGTAATTTGGTACTCTACACATCAGGTTCGTCAATTATGTTTAATATTAGAAGTGTAGTTGAATCTGTAAAGAATAGTGACCTTGATCCTCCCTCAATAGTCCTTATTTTTCATATAATCAACCAGCTAGTCTGCATAACTTTGAGACTTAATTTATTTCTGCCATCATGCATGTCTTTGGAGCAATGTATTTTTTTTTTTTTAATATTTTAAGTTTCTACAACAAGAAAAAGAAAACCTTGCAATTACCCTCATGATCTAGTATTGTATTTTCACTGCAAACACATGCTGTTACTATTAAATTAAAAGCAAAGATATGTAGATATATTCAGTTTGATCATGCTTAGTGCAAGTGAAAACTGGCCATAATTTATTTACATATATCATTTTATTTGTACGATTGTTTAAAAATAATACCTACATGGATATTGACTATAGGGCTTGGTTTGCTGTCTAACGGTTTCATCCTGTAAATTTATATATTTTTCCAACTTTTTTATCATTTTTTTCTGCCCTTTGTAGAGTTACTACTTTGTAGAACTATTCAACCATTATTTACTATGTTGCATCACTATTTTAATTTTGGAAATAACATCTTGTGATACAGAGAAAATTAGTTAATTTTATGTAAATACTTTACTCCATGTTTAAGATGTAAGGTAAATGCAAATTTAAGATGAGACTTAATTCTTCCTGTGTAAATTAGAGAAGAAATATTCTCTTCTCCCTTTTCATAGATATTTACTTCAGAAAGCTAGTAATTCTTTCTGTCTCTTTGAAATGTATGCAAATATATTTGAAATTTAAATAATTATTTTGCCAGTGTAACTTTCAGAAATATCTTGCTCTAGGACCTTATCCTGCTGGGAAGTCAGTAATGGTGAATGGATACAAATAAGCTTCTGGATCCCCTCTTTGTTGGACCTCCTGAATTCCCTTTTGAATTCCAGACATGAGGACAATTAATGTCACTCAGGGAGGGTCCCCAGGTGGTATGGGTTTCCAGAACAAGGCCGTTGGGGCTGAGGTCAAGCTTTATCCCAGGCAGGCTAGCGCCTTATTTGGTTCCTCCAAAGGAGTACTGGACCCATAATGCTGGGGTGGGTGTGTTACCAAAGGTGCCTCCTCCCCCTCTGTTCTCAAGGATGTTCCCTCCTCGCTATCCAGTACTTGGGGCGGAGGGTGGGGCGGGGAGTGGGAGGGGGTTCTTCCTCACTCTCATTATCAGATTTCAAGGTCTCTAAAGCAAGTGAAATCAGACTACATAAAGCTCAAAGTGAGATAGGGATGACTTCCCCTTCCAATGTGCCTTTTTCAGTTCAGACACTACCTGTCTCCACTGTTTCAAATCTAACGTCCCTTGTGCAGGAAGCCAATAGCAATGCTTATGTACAGCAGCAAGCAGTTGCTTAAGCATCTTGTATTTTACTTTTACTCCAGAAGGTGCAGTGGCAAGCGAAGCAGAGTGATATATTCTGCATGCTTTGAACTATCTTGCCCCATGTTACCCTGATTATTAAATCCCTGAAAGCCAATCAACTTACTGTGTCCTGGGGAGCATCTCTGCACTCATCCTTTCAGATCTCCACAGCATTATTTCCTTTTTTTAATTTTTTTTTTACTTTTCTTTTCCGATCAGTTGTACACTTCCTACCAGTTGCCAGGATCATTCCCGGTGAACAGGGGAGAAGAGGCGGCACCATAAGCCATTAAGAAACACAGAGATAGATAGAAAGGTGGGATCAGTAGGCCAACAGCCTTGCAGACTAAGAACACTGAATAATCTGCTTTCCACCTATTTATTGAAGTCATACATGGAATGGCCTTGAGCAGTTTACACCTTAAGCAGCTTGCACTAGCAACTCTATTTTTCATATTGGATTTGTTGATTCAGCCTTTTGTTCCTTTGCTACATAACTATATCTTCTTGTTCTTGGGAGTGAAGTTACAGGAACACTGCCCCAATGATTTTCCACTGTGTCCTTCGCCTGGTTTTCTAGATGAGGTGTTCCTGATGTTCTGCCAACTCCCACTTCGCCCTTGCTTTACTTTCTGGCCCCCAACACTTTATGCAATAATTGTTTCATTAACATTTTTTATAGTTTCATACTATTTTCCATTTTTATTTGTATTTTTATTCAGATTTGTGAAGATACTCTTCTACTTAGTTATTTTATTTAATGTATTTTTATATTTAAAATAATTTCTTATTTTTTAACTTTATATCATCTGAGTGACTTTATTTTTAGCAAGATATTTTAAAGTTTTTTTTTTGTATTGTCGTTATTGCCTTCATTTTCCTCTTGAACTGTATTCATTTTGTTAGAGATTTTTGTTTATTTTATTTGTGTTTGCTATTAAACATATGCTTTTGTTGGCAGTTAATTTGATGATAGTATTGTATGTTTGACTTGGGGGAAGGAAGGGAATTAGAAGCTATGTTGAATTTATAGAGTACCATCAGGTCTCATTATATCACTAAGCACCTCAGTATCTGTAGGTTATTTTATCTTTGTTTTGTCAGTGTGCACTGAGACTAATTCTAACATCTGCTAGTTGTGGGATTGGAATTAAACCTAGTTGTCAACATTTTCTACTCTCAGAGCAGGAAGGTGATTGTATCCTTATCTTCTGACTGAAGACAAATCGTGCCAAAGAATGTAGTTAGAATCTTACACTTATATGCTATGCAAAAATTTACTCAAAATGAATCAAAGATAAAAGCAAGAGTCAAAACTCTAAAACTAATAGAAGAAAAGTTCTGGAAAAAGCTTCAAGACACTGGTATTTGGCATGAACTTCTTGGCAATAACTTTAGGTAAGAAAAGAAAACATAGACTCTTTCACTAGAATATAAAGATAACTAACAGAATATTAGAAAATATAATGAGGATTTATATCCAGAATATAAAAAATACTCCTACAACTCAACAATACCAAATAATAAGCAACCTAATCTAAAAATGAGCAAAAATTTGAATTGATATTTCTCTACAAAAACTATACTCATGACATTAAGCCCATGGGAAGATATTCCACTAATCTTTGGAAATTTACATTTAAATTCACAAAAAAATATGACTTCATATATAGTAGAAGGATTATTCTCAAGGAAACAGAAAATAGCAAGTGTCGGTGAGCATGCGAAGAAATTGGAATATTTATGGATTGTTGATAGGGTTGCAAAATATACAGCTCTTGTAGAAAATTATATTAAAATTTAAGAAAAAAATAAACATAGAATTACCTTATGAACCAGTAATTCCATTCAAAGATTTACCTAAAAGAACTGAAAGCAGAGACCCACACATTACTGTATGCCAATGTCTATAGGTCTATAGCAGCTTAATTCGCAATAACCCAAACATGAAAACAACCCAGATGTCTATCAAAAGATGAATGGATTTAATATATATGTTAATTTAATATATACTTAATATTAATTGTATGTATATGTATATAATTCAGCCTTAAAAATAATGCAATTCTGTTCCAAGTTACAATATGGATTATGGATGAATCTTGAAAATATCAAATAAAGCACACATAAAGGACAAATATTGCTTGATTCCACTTATATGAGCTATCCAAATTAGTTGAATTTACAAAAACAGTAAGTAGAGTAGATCCACGATGGTGACAGAGGCTGATCCCTGATCTGAAATGTGGTGACAAAGACTGTTTTCTTTGTGGTAGGGACATAGACCAGGAGACCATCCGCACTCCAGCAACTTGGGAGTATTGTGATAGTATTTACAACTTCACAGAAGGGGATGTGGAGGACTCTGAAATGATGGGTGCAGGCAAAATGAAAGGCAGCAAGCAGCAGCTGGGGCAAAGGGTTAGAGAGAAACAGCTGGTGAGCTCCCTGCAAGCAGTTTTGGTGCTACCCCACCCCAGTGACATCTGTGTCAAGCAGAGCCACATGCCCCTTGAGACTTCAGTAATGGGAAGCGCTGCACACTAATGCTGACTTCTGTGATGAGCAGAGCCAGGAGCCCCTGCCAACTCTGCCAGGCAGAGCTGTGTGCCTCAGGTGACTTCTGTTCTGGGTGGTGTTCTTCCCTGCACAGTTTTGATACCTGCACCCAGAGCAATTTGTATGCAAAGGGAAGGAAGAAAATAATAAAACTTTGAGCAGAAACAATGAAATAGACATTAAAGACTATTCGAAAATCAATTAAACCAAGATTTCTTTCTTTTTTTAGGTATAAGCAAAGTAGACAAACCACTAGCCCAACTCACAAATGGAATATATATGGAATACAACACTATACAGCTAACAAAAAAGTAAAATCCTGTCAGTAACAGCAGCATGGATGAAACTGGAGAGGATTATGCTTATCGAAATAAACCAGAAGGATAAAGACAGAGATCTCATGAAATCATTCATAAGATGAGTATAGAGACAGCAAGTAAACAAATTAACTTAATTAAGCAAAAATAAACTTTTAAAACTGAACCAAATCAAACAACAGGCTTTTAACACAGAGAAGCACAGCAGAGGCACAAAACCAATGAAACTTCTCCTCACCTAACTCTTCGAATCAGTGCTCTGGTGGACGAGTCCCATTACCATAAAAGAGAGACATTTTTGTCCAAATTTAGAAGCCCTGACAAGATTGTACATGGTGAAATTGACATGGACAAACTCCGCTACACACTGAAGGCTACAACAATTAACCCACCCACCTAGATACTCCACTTGCAACAGAAGCCTTCACTCAAACAGCTGGCATCCTCCCTCTACCTGACTCAGCAAGAAATCACAGCTGTGAAAGATTGCAAGGGTCAAAAATGCAAAATAAAACCAGGAAAATAACAACTATAAAACAAAACAAAACAAAAAGAAATTCAGCCAAAAAGATCCCATGGGAAAATAAAAAGCTAAATATAATTTGAAATATCGAGGTGTTATGGTCTGACAGGATGATGACACCTCACCAGAAACTATTTTCAAAGACATGGAGATAGATATATCTTTAACATGTAGTGAATTAAAGTAGTAATCATAAAGAAACTCAAAGAAATAAAAAGAAAATTCAAAAGTATCAAGGAAGCACAAAATGAACAAACTCAAAAATAAAAAAGAATAAACAGAGGAAAGAAAAGAAAATTGTACAAATAAACTGAAACTGAGGTGGAGAATGCAATAAATGTGATCAAGAGTACCAAAGAAAACAATGGAAACAGAATTTACTACTTGAAGGAAATTATTAGTGATCTGGAGGATAGTGATGCAGAAATTAGCAAGGTGTAAGAAGAGAAAAAAATTAAATATTAAAAAAATGTGAAGAAACACTCCAAGACCTATCTGACTTATTAGGAAAAGCATTGCATAATATGGGTATGCCAGAAGATGGAGAGAAAGAGAAAAGACCAGAGAGAACATTTTCAAAACAAAAAAATGTTGAAGACTTCCCAAACCTGAGGAAGGTTACGAACAAACAAGTCAGTGCAGCCAACCAAACTGCTAGTTATCTAAATGTAAAATGACCTACAGGAAGTATATAATTGTAAAACTATCAAAAGTTCAAGATGAAGAAAAAATATAAGGGTGGCTAGCCCTAAAAAAACAAATAACATGAAAAACCTCCCCTCAGCCTAACATCAGACTTCTAACAGACTCTCTATTGACCAAAATAAAATGGAATGACATATTCGAAATACTCTAAGATAAAAATCACTAGCTAAGAATACATTATTCTTCAAAATTCTCTCAGATACGGGGGAGAAATATTTTCACTAATTAATTAAAGTTGAAGAAATTTGTGACCATAAGACTTCCCTTAAAATAAATGTTAAAATATTGGATTCTCTAAATCAAAAAGGAAGTTCACAAAAAAAAAATAAACAAGGCAATAAACAGATAAATAAAAAACAGAAAACAAGAGTAAACATGGCAGTAGGAAGTTCATAAATATAATCATGCTTAATGTAAAGAGACTGAATTCACCAATTAAAAAATACAGATGACTAGATAGATTAAATAAAACAAACCCAACAATATGATGTTTGCAAAACACTCATTTAAGATATAGGACAAATCTAAATTTTAAGTGCAGATGGAAAAAAAATTACTTCAAATCAAGATTAAATCAAAAAAAAATAGGAAATAGAGATAAGATAAAAAACTTCTGGCCAAAAGAAAAAGAAATAATAACAAAAAAGATTGTATTTTATAATGATAAGGGATCAATTTAATAAGAAAGACATTGTACACATATGCACCTATTGTAGGAGCAACCAAATATATAAAGCAAATATTAACACACTTAAAGGGAGACATTTATGGCAACCAATAATACTAGGAGACTTTAGCATCCTATTTGCAGTAAATGACACATCATCCCAACAGAGAATCAACAAACAGTGGTGTAATGACATATTAGATGAGCTGTACTTAATAGAAATATAGAGAGTATTTCACCCAAATACAATAGAGTGCATATTATTTTCAAGTGCTCATAGAACGTTCTCAAGAATAGACCATATTTTGGGACAAAAATCAAGTCTCGATAAATTTACAAAATTGAAATCACATCTAGCATCGTTTCAAATGATAATTATCATTAAGCTACAAATCAACAAAAAAGGAAGAGAGAAAAACCACAGAGCAATAGAGAGTAAACAACATGTTATTGAACAAATATTGGGTTGATGAGGAAATCAAAAGTGATATTAAAAATACTTGGAGTCAAATGAAAATGAAAACAATTTATTAGAATCTTTTAGATAAGAAAAACAGTATTAAGATACAAATTTATGTTGATACATCTCTATCTCAGGAAACATGAAGAATAATAAAAAGGAAACCAATGATAGTGGAAGGAAATAATACAATTTAGAGCAAAAAAATCAAAGAAATAGAGATCAAAAAGATTATTAAAAAAAATTAAAGCCAAGAGATGGTTCTTTGAAAGGATAAATCAAGTAGACAAACCTCTAACTAGACTCATAAAGAAGAGGAGAAACACAAAAAAATAAAATCAGAAATAAATGAGAACTAATTAAAACTAATAGTGTAGAAATACAGATGATCCTAAGAGAATACTATGAACATTATGGAAGCAAACTGAATAATCTAAAAGAAACATAAAATAACATTTCAAGACTACAAAGAAGAAAGAAAGAAACAGAAATCTTTAAAAACTCAATCACAAGAAAGAAAATTGAAACTAATCAAAATCTTTCAATAACCAAAATCTCCAAATCTAATGGCTGCATTAGTGAATTCTAACAAATGTTCAAAGAATTACTACAAATCTTTTTTAAAATGGTCCCCATATTTAAAGAAATGAAACTTCCAAACACACATATGATGCAAACATTAATCTGAATTCAAAATCAGGAAACGATATCACCAAAAAAGAAATTCAGACCAATATTTTGATAAATGTTGACAAAAATGTTCTCAACAATAAAAACCAAATTTAATTAAACAATACATTAAAAGAATCATACACCTTGATCATGTGGGGTTTATTATAAAGATTCAGATATGGTTCAACATACATAAATCAATAAATGTATTTTACTACATCAACAAAAGGACAATAATCATGTGATCATTTCAGTAAATGTCTAAAAAGCATTTGATAAGATTCAACATTCTTCGATGTCAAAAACTCCAAAAATACATATATATGCAACATCAGTGTAACTAAGATTATATATGACACTACAGAGCCAACATCCTACTCAAGGGGAAAAAACTGAAAGCTTTTTCTCTAATATCAGAAACAAAGGAAGTTTTTATACAATCCCCACAACTATGTAATATGGTATTGAAAGTTCCGATCAGTAGAATTAGACCAAAAAAAGGACATAAAATGCATGCAAATGGGAAAGGAAGAACTGAAATTATTATTTGCAGATGATATAATAATTTAGAGAGCGAACCTCAAAGAATCCAATAAAAAACTGCTACAAACTATAAATGAATACAGTAAAGTGGCAGGCTACAAAATTAATATTAAAAAATATGCTATATTTCTATATGCAAGTTACAAACTTGGTGAAAGCAATGAAGAAAAAAATCTGATTTATAATTGCATCAAAAAGAATAAAATACTTTGAAATAAATTTAGCCAAATAAGTAAATGACCTATACCTAAAAACTATAAGATATTGTTAAAATAAACAGTAGACACAAAATAAATGGAAAGATAGTTCTTGCTCATGTACTAGAATAATTAACATTTTTAAAGTGGCCATATCACCTAAAACAATTTATAATTTTAATGCAATTCACATCAAAGTCCCAAAGACATTATTGATACATATAGGACAAAATAAATCATGAAATTTATTTGGAACTACAAAAGGCACAGAATAACAAAAACAATCCTGATGAAAGAAAACAGAAATGTAGGTGTCATGTCCCTGATTTCAAACTCTACTATAAAGCAACAATAATCAAGACAGCATGGTACTGAAATAAAAACAGGCATATAAATCAATGGAATAGAATTGAGAGCCTGAGAATAAGCCCATCCAAATATGAATAATCAATTTACAATAAAGGAGCCAAAGGCAAATAAAGACCGTCACTTTGGTAAGTAGTGCTGGGAAAACTGGACAGCCACATGCAAAAAGTTGAAACGAGATCACTACTTAACATCAAGCACAAAATTAGTCAAAATGGATTAAAGATTTAGATGTAATGCCTGAAATCATATATTCACAGAAGAAAACATAGCAAACACTCATTGACTTTGGTAAGATGTTTTGGGGAACTCTAGACCAATGTCAAGGGAAATGAAATCTAAAAAACAAATGGAATTACATCAAACTAAAAAGTTTCTGCATGGCGAAAAAAGCTCTCCTCAAACAAACAAAAATAGACATTTACTGAATGAGAAAATGTTTTCAAATTATATATAAATGAGGGATTAATATTCAAAATACATAAAGAAGTCAGAAAACTTAATAACAGAAAAATAATCCTGTTAAAAATGGGCAGATGATCTGAATAGACATTTCTCCAAAGATGACGTATAATGGCCAATAGGCATATTAAAGGGTGTTTTATTTCTCATTATTAGAGAAGTGAATATCTAAACAGTAATGAAATATTATCTCATATAAGTGAGAATGACTGTTATCCAAAAGACTGGAAACAAGAAACATTGGTTCATGTGTGGTAAAAAGGGAACACTTAAACACTATTGAGGAATGGAAAGTGGTGCAACCATTATGGAAAAAAACATGGAGATACCTCAACCAATTGAGAATGGAAATCCATCTGATCCAGCTATTCTTCTGTTGCATATATACTTTAAAAATCCAACAACACTAACTCACAGATACATGCCTCTTCATTTTTATTACAGCATTATTTACAATAGCCAAGAACTGGAAGCAACCTAAGGTCCATAGATAAATGAGTGGATAAAGAAGATGTGGTAAATATATGTAATGGAATACTACTCAGTTATCAAAAACACCCATGAAATCTTGCTCTTTGTAATAACATGGCTAGACCTAGAGGGAGAAATATAGACATCTTGTATATCACTCATATGTGATATATAAAAAACTAAGCAAAAAATTTAATTAAATAAAACAAAAAATAGACTTAAGTCAATAAAAGGAAAAGAGTTGTAGAGAAAAGAGAAGGGAGAGAGCAGACAGCCAAACTGTGTAGAGGGGATCAATGTATAGTAAAGAAATAACAGAAACGGTGGTGAACTTTTTGTACTATATACAGGTCCTAATTTACTATGAAGCACACCTAAAACTAAAGTTAAGATGCAATAATGTGTCTCCAACAAAGTTAAATTAAAAGAAAAAAGGATGATATAAAAGGGACAAAATTTGCTAAAAATAGAGAAAACATTTAAAGATAAGGCAAAACAAATAAATTTATAAAATTAATACAAAAGAAGATTCACCTGGAGCAATTTCTAGAGGTATTACAGTCTGCCTGTATCCTGTTCTACTGATAGAATGTCATAAATAAGTTTAATTAAGAAAATAAAATCTAATCTGATTCTGAATATACCTTAGTTCCCTAGACTACGGTTTAATGAATAAGTGGAGATCTTCATTTAAGATATGTGGCTCTGATTAGAACATCTTTAATACTGTATGACTATCCTTTGACAAATTCGGCTAACTGTCTCAGTATGTCAGCATCCCACCTGTGTTATGGCGATACTAATGCCAAAGTCATAATTTATGAGCATTTTACACATTAATATATCTAAAATGCCTAACCAAGGTCTGTAAGGGCTCAATAAATGAGTTTTATAATCACCCCAAAAGACGTTGTAAAGAAATGAATTACTGTTTTGTTCTGAAAATATTCATTAGTTTAAATATATAAAATTAGCATTTTCTAAAACTTCTATCATTTTATTTGCATCTATGAAGATTACTGTTAATGATTTTAAAAGCGT
This sequence comes from Solenodon paradoxus, assembly GCA_004363575.1. Taxonomy (NCBI): domain Eukaryota; kingdom Metazoa; phylum Chordata; class Mammalia; order Eulipotyphla; family Solenodontidae; genus Solenodon; species Solenodon paradoxus. The sequence continues at coordinate 49,151 of RJWH01000037.1, forward strand.
TACTTTAGAATTCATAGTAAACACTATTGCAGAGATTTTTTTAGACCTTTATTCACAAATATGAAGTGCTGAGTATTCCAAACTTATTTATAAAATACTTTTTAAGTGTCTATTTAAACCATGAAAAGATAACTCTGCATTATAAAATGCTAAGTGATTTTCTTCCCTTCCATCGCACACAGGTATGTAATGACTGAGAGCACTACATACATAATCTCCACGATGTGTTTAGCAAATAAACGATAATAATAAATTTGTAAAACTTTGGAGATTGTGCTATTTAAAAATGAATGAAGAAGGGAAGATTCACAGAATAGCTCTCACTTTTGCTGTGGCCAGAGACACAACCCCCAACTGAAGACACTATTTTGTGAAGGTGATGTGATTGTAGAGTATAAATGATTCTCCCGGCTACACTGAAACTGCTATTGACCCACAGAAACAGTGCCATATTCTCTGACAAATGGAAGATCAGCTTATGAATAAGAAAGGGGAAATTCACATAGTGAAGGGCAATAGCCCTTTTACTGACATTAGACACAGGCAGCCTGTTAATGATATATATTTTGCTTTCTCCTAATAACAGTCTCTTAATATCGATGCTTGGCATGTTTTTACCAAAAATAAATAAATAAATACAACCAGAGAAAGTTTTTAAAAGAAACTGATTATATACAAGAACTTCTTAAAATTTCAATTAAAAAACCCCTAATTAAAGAAGCCAATTAAAAAGACCAAAAATTTGATAACTACCCCACCGAAGAAGATACACAGTTGACAAATAAGCACAGGAAAAGATGTTCCACATCATATGTCATCAGAGAATTGCAGAGTGGAACATCATTAAGATGTCTCTATCCCCCAAATACAATGGCCGAATGCTGGACACTGACTATACCAAATGCTGGGGTGGATGTGGAGTAACAGGCACCTATATTCATTGTTGGAGAGAATCAAAGATGATATAACCATTTTGGAAGGCAGTTTGGCAGTTTCTTAACAAACTAAACATAACCATACCATAAAATCCAATCACTGTATTCTTTGAAATTTACCCACAGGGGTTGAAAAGTCATGCTCACAAAAAATTTGAGCAGGATGTTTAGAGTGACTTTATTAGTAATTACCACAAATTGGAAACAACCAATATGTCCTTCAGAAGGTGAATGGATAAACAAACATTCGGATAAATGAAATATAATCAGTGCTAAAAAGAAGCTAATTATATCCCTTTAATGATTAAAACCCTTTTGATGGATACCCACGTTTACTGATTGAAACCCAAAACTCTCAAAACATCACAAGGCCCACATTAATTAACTGCTCTTTAACTTTGTAGTCAGAGGTTTGTAAAGTGCTCCCTGCTGGCCTTTGACGTCATTACAGTGCTGCTTGTGTTTGACATCCAAAAAGGCTGCTGAATGAATGTCATTAAAGAGCTGCTGGCAGCTGCCCCGATGGAGTAGCAGTTAGGTTTGCCACCCCCGAAGGAGTGCAGACCACATGCAGCCCAAGGATCACATCTGGGTTCACATGGTGGGGTGTGGAGGGAGAAACAAGTGTGGAAAAGCCAAGTAACCGGCCTGCTCATCTTCATTCTTGTCTATATCTTGCACTTAAAAAAAATAAAACAAGAACCACAGACAACCGACTTCATTAAAGTGCTGCTGGTGTCTGATGTCAGGAAAGAGCAGCCTGCCTCTGACATCACTAAATTTCTGCCCTTGTTTGATGTAAGTAAAGAGCTTCCTGCTGGAGTCACACATCAGTAAAAGCCTGCTAGAACATCATTAAGAGTAGTGCTACTCTCTGGGGTGTGACTGCAGTAAGAGTCATGTAAAAGGGCTGCCTGCCTCTGACGTCAGAAAGTGCTGTTTGTGTTTGACGTCAGTAGAGGGCTGCTGACAGGTCGTTCAAGTGGTGAAGGCACCTGATGTCATAAAGAGCTTCCTGGATCTGACATCAGTAAAGGGATGCTGGCATGATCTTAAAAAGCTATGCTGTCAACGAAGTGCTGCCTGCTGGCATCTGACATCAGTGACAGGCTGCTGAGGAGTCATTGAAGAACTGTTGGCACCTGACGTCAGTAAAGCGTTGCTCAACAGGATTGCAGGGCTGCAGGTATCTGATGTCAGAAAAAGGCTGCTGAAATGTAGTTCATACAAACTTTCACCTGCCTACTTCCTACCCATTCTTCAGATCTAGGCAGAAAACTAATTTACTTAGAATACCTTTCCTTTTCTGGACATAAAAAAGCAAACAAACAAAAAAACTTGTCCCAGTCTTGTGAGTTTATTATCCATGGTACTTATCCTTTATGCAATATGCATTTACATTTATTTGTTTAAAATTTGTATATTACTCAGTCAATTGTAATCTCTGATATCAAGGGATTTATCTTGTCAATAGCAAAATATATAGCACACAGAGTACTCATAATATTAAATTATAGAATGACTTAATATGAATAAGATAAAACAAAGAAGGGGGAATTGTCAACTGATTATATTTTACATATGTCTGCTTATCAAATTTCCTTCTAATTAAAACTAGGATAAAATGAATTCATTGGTGTTTATTGAGAAATTCTTAGTTCTTTTCATTTTGCTCAAATACAGAATAGATTTTGTTTTCAAAAATATGAATACAATTAAATAACAATTTTTATCTAATAAATACCCATAGTCAAAACAAAAAGGATTTCAGCCTAAAATAGCATCTTACACATACTTATTTTTAATCTTTTTCTAATTTTCCCTAAAATAAAAATCCAGGAAAAATGAAATTAATTTTCATACCTAAAAATTTAATTATCAATAAACATGTAGGTTCTATAGGAAGTCTCCATTTACTATATTCATGATATTACAGTGAGAATTATATTTGATAAATGATTGTGTCCTCAGTGAAACAATAATTTCTGGTTAGTAACAACTTGAAAACTGATAAGCTTTCTCTAATATAAATCTAATATAATCTAATATATAATATAAACATCTCAAAGTGAACAAAGGATTTTCTGCGTCAGTATATTTCAATAACATACGTTTTGTGATTTTAATTCCCACAGTTTAGCTTTGTGGTGCATAAATTTATACTTGGGGACACATCCCATTTAGGGAAGTAGAAATCTCTAAAAACATGTTGCAGAAAAAAATATTGATGAGTGGATGGTAATTCTCTCAGTACTTAATAACCACAGTAGAGGAAATCCTTATAGACCCTAGATGAATCATGAGTTGTAAATATCAATCTATAATACTTTAAGAATTCTACAAATATTCAGATGTAAGACTACTCAGAATTCTATTATCTTATTCAAGTTATATGATCATTTCATTTAAAACACAATGGAAAACTTATTTGAAAATGTGCTTTTATTATTAACTTCTATATTGAAATATGTCATTTGGCAAACTATAGTCTATAACTCAGTAAATATGTGTTTTTGTTCCTGTTTTTCATTTTTTTTAAATAGCCATGTTCTTTTATTATGTATTGTCTATAGCACAATTATAGTAGCAAAGCAGAGGTGAACTTTGTCCCACAATGACTAAAATATTTCCTATTTTAAGAGGTAAACTTTTAATATAAATCCTAGTATGCTGCTATACTTACATGTTTCTTGAATATGAGAATGTTAGCCCCAATCGTTTCAGACTTTGTTGAAATTACCAACAAGCTACCAAATAGTGAGTCCAAGGTATAAACATTACACAAACAATCATTGAGTCCACAAAGAAACTGTATATCCAGATTTTGAAGAAAGATTTAGATGAGTTTTTAGAAATTCCAGTATATATAAGTAGAACAACAAATTAATAAATAAAGTATTTTCTAAAGACAACTTTACAATTCTAGTTTCCCAAAGAAAATTTAAGCCTCAGATAATTTTACAAGTTGAATATTATCAGTCCTATGCTGGCTATGATTCTACAAATGCAATTTCCAAAAAATTTTTTTTGGATTTTCTATGTATCTGATAATGTTTACACATGCTATAAAGATATTACAATAAGTTTCTGATAAATGCTTCTCGTGAATAATCCAGACCCTTCAGGGATCATGACTGAGTTCTCTAAAGCACTTTTGTCAAGCTAAGAATATCTACTAAGCAATATCTCATTTCTTTAAGAGATCTTATAACCACACCATGGATTTGCTCTCTCCTGACACTGTTTTACTTTTGGAATGTTTGGTGCACAAGATATGAAATTAAGTTTTATTTTATAATCTTGCAAGTTATGATATCCTTGTATTTTCTTATAATTTTTGCTCGAAAATGTCCAGCTGTATTTTTTATTTCATAGATTTACTTATAAACATCTTTCAATGTTTTGCTTAGACAACTCTTCCTAAATCTGAAACACTTTGCAGTATTTTTAAAAGTTACATTAATTGAGGCAAGATTTTTCCAGATAATTACAAAGATATACCACAAGTGGTCTTAAAAATAAAAACAAAACTTTATATGTTTCTTTATTTTTGCCAGGCTTCGTTAATGATTTCCTGTAGTCTATACTTGTCTTTAACTGTCCTCTAGTCCCCAAACAATGACACATATTTTAGTTTCTGTTTTAGCAGCACTCCATTCCTGGAACAAGCTTCTGCATCAGTTATCTACCACCACAATGATGCTCCACAGCAAAGCACCGCCAATATTGACAATGCAAACTAATGAATACTTATCTACCTCATGACATTGTGATTTAATATTCTGGATGGGTAACTCCTGATTTTAATGGGTTCAAACACATTTCTGGATTTTACTAGACGATCAGATGGTGTAAGGGCTACTGGGCCACCTATCTCATCATACAGCACACTAGCATCCCTATGACCATAAGGGTGTTAAGAGAACAATAGTAAGAATGGAAAAAAATGCTTTTTCAAACCTTATTGAGTACAGTTGTTTACATACTTTTTGTCTAAGCATATAACTTGGCTGCATTCAGAATCAAAGGGATATGATATGTACCATCTGTTTGGTGAAAGGAACTACTAAGTCATAGGGCAGAGAAATGAAGAATGGCCCATTGATACTGCATATAAAATCCCCGTGAGTCTCAGTAGAAACCACCGCCTCTTCTACCCAGGAAATAAGTGTTCCCTTCTTTACTCAACATATAAACACTTTGGCAGGCAGATAGTTCATAGAGAAAATTAGCTACACATGTTCCATTTTTTCTCCCACCATTCTGTGGACAGAAAACCTTGCATAAAATGTCTCTTAATTCAAGGCTAGAGAGATCAGAAACACTGATCTAAAGGACGTATTAAACATTTTCTCTTAAATTTAATCTTGGCTCTTCTTTTTAATAGGCATGGTGCTTTAGGTATCTCATTGTATGTTGCTCTGCAAGGTTTTGTATTTGTGTGTTTTTCCTTCTCTCTAACCTTAGGCATGCCTTTTCCTCTTAGACTTTCTATGACTGAAAAGAGTAAAGGGAATATAAAAGCTTTGGTTGATAAATGAGTTAACTACTATTTTGATACAATGAAGTATGTATTTAAATATAAATAAACAAAATACCTGAAGTAGCAGAGAAAATCCTAAAAAGACAAGAACAAAGAAAGCATTGGATTCTTTGAGAGGGACTCAATGAACCTGGGTTTCCCAGAAAGAAGAGCCATAGAAGTAAAGCTTATATGGATTGTTTTATTAGATAATGCAGTCTCATGAGTGAAGGATAAGAATAACAAAGAATGGACAGATGGCCATAAAAAGATATGATAGCAAACTGTTTTCTGCCATTAAAGGTCACTGAACTGTGGAATCAGGAAACTGAGGGACCATATAAAAATGTTACAACTCTCTGTAAGAGACAGAAAAAAGATTTATTCACTGATTCCTATATCACATTTGTCAAAGTAATGGTCTTGAGGATTGCTTTCCCTATTTTTTCAGGTTTTTGCATGTTTAGCCTGCACATATGTGGGCTACACTTTAACAGGTAAGGGCACAGAGAAATGTGGACAATATCACCTGTGCAGCCTTTAGCCTACAAGTGAGAGTTGCACAAGGGAGTCAGAAGTTCAGGCGAGATTATATTTCTTGCTGGGGGGAAAGACAGCTAAAGCTGAGATGAGTTATTAAAAGACAAGCAAAAGTTAAAAATCACCGAAACTGTCTTTTGATGAATCAATATGCATTTATTCCTTTTTAAAAAATTCAACAAACATCATTTGGCTGTCCATGTTTTTCCACATGTGACACTGGAAAACAGATGTCTAAATGAAAGGAATATATAGTTCTTACACATTTTACTGTAGGAGGAGCTATGCTTTGAAGAGCGGTAACAAGTCAATTGTAATCAGCACTGAACAGTAGGGGGAAAAAGTAACACATTGCCATCTGGAAAATAAGTGACTACCTTGTATGACAAGTATCAAGTATGGCAGCAAAATTAGCATTCTGAATAAACTGGAGACACTACAAAATTCTCAGAAAGATGACATAGAAGGAAATGCCAGTGATTCAACCAGAAATACTGAAGAATGTGTGGGCTTTGTATGTGCAGGTGTCAGCAGAACTTGATGTCAAACGAATGAAATCAAATAATATTTCATTATTTTGCAATAAAACCCCTGGCAATAAAACACAGCATCATTTTTAAATAAGAGTCAACACATAAAGCAAAATATTAGGTTCCCTACATTAAATATATGCAGCTTGCATCGAAAACTACTGTATAAGATAATTATTATATCAAATTATTTGTTTTTAATTTACACCTGGTGGGTCCAGTCTGTGATCAATTTGGTAACTGCATTTAGGTAACATTAATTTAGGAAGAAGAAAATTATTTAATCATCCCTCTTTATGAAAGAGAAACAAAACAAGTTCTGTTTTATGTATTCAAATGGAAAAAGCATTGAGACTTCAAATGCACTCTCTGCAGGATGCCAGTGTTATTAAATAGCGGTGGGACCAAAATAGATTTGTCATACAGAGGACACAGAATTCATCTAAATCATTCAGCCAACAGAGTCTGAAGATACAAGTGACGTAATAAAAATCTGCCTATATATGATGCCATTGAAATGGGAGAAAATTCGTTATGGTCCTATTGGGATCAAAGAATCTCTTAGATTCCTAAGTTTACAGCTTGCATTATGACTATTAGATCTTTTTTCCTACTTATATAAAATATTTCAGTAGATATCTATATATCTATATATATATATAATTAAAAAATGTGTTAATATGCCTGAAGTTTCACATGTCTGATTCTTTGTGCATCCTGTATTTTTCTTTTTCTTTAAATATCTTGGTAGGTTAATGAGGGCAATGTTATCTTTAAGAGAGTGAGTATTTTTTTTCTTTTATATGTCTCTCTATGGTCAAATAGAAACCATTCCTAAGTGAGATGCATGCAGTATTCTCAGTTCAATTTCAGTAAATGAGATCCTATCATGTGGGTACCACACTCTCTTGGTACAGTTTCATTTAACAGATGGTCACTCTCCAGGAATATATTTTTTCCCTAGTTCTGATGGCATCTTGGAGTTAAATTTCCCTATATGTTAGATTTAGTATTGGTAAGTTTTTAATTACATACGGCTATATATGTATCACTGTGATGGTCCATTTTTTAAGATTCAAGTATGTACTATGATAAAAGTGATTAAACAGTTTGGCACCCTGTGTGAATGTAAATATATTTTTATTTCTATCATGTGAAAAGCATAAGTTGCAATATATTAGACCTATTTCAGTTGTCCAAAAATTGATTGCTGCTCTTAACAACATAATCTGGACTGTAACAATGGAGCAATAATAACATTTGAAAACTTAAATGTCTTTACAAAGTAAAAAAAATAGAGAGTGAGAGAAAAGAAATCACATAGAAATTCAAGATTTGTAAATAAATACCACTGTTTGTTAATTGAACTTAGATAATTCATCAGTATCTCTTCTGCTACAAAAAGAAATCCATATATTTATTCTTAATTTGTTCTTATCTTCAGACAAAGTACCCTGTATATAATTATAATATCGTTCTCATTTGCACAAATATATTGAAACATCCCTTAATAGATTTTCTCTACTACAGATAAAAGTATAAAATGTGTCCTAAATCTCTTGTCAATATAGTAGTTTTTCCTTTACTTTTCAATTATGCAGTGGAAATCTTGTTATAATCTGTTCTTTGTTCTTGATGTAGTTAAGCATGGGTATTACCACTGGTTTCACTATTGAGAATTTGAGTGCACAAAGGATTGTCAGTTCAAAGGGCTTTCAACTAGTACACAGAGCCTTTCTACTGGATAGAAATTGAAGTGTTATATCATTAACTAGACTTTCAGAACAAATAGATATTTCATTTCTAAAAAGTGTGAACATCTTTAACTTATTTAATATCTACATGTTTGAAAAAGATGATGACATATTGTTAATACAAATTAGCAGGCCTGTCTCATAATTCTAGGGATATTTAGTAAGAGTATCTTTTATGTGTGTGCTTATCTGTGAAGTTATGTATTTATGCATATTTTCTGATAGAAAATGAAAGGAGTAGAAATGTCTTATAAAAGAATCCCTTCAATCTTTGAAATATACTAATTATTACAAAAAATAGTGAGAGTCCAGCGTGAAAAAAATTGTAAGAATATATCTCTTCATAAAGCACAAAGCTAATGTTATTATCCCTTGAACGTCAAAATTCTACTACCATGAATTAATAAATTGTCCTTCATGAATGTTTGCAAGGACTATAGTGTTCCAATGCTAAATAATGTACTAAGCACATTTCATGAAATAAGATAAAGTATAATAAATATATTATTGCATTCAATATTTGGAATCTTGAACCAGATTCATAAAAATCTATTCTTAGACTTCTGAATACATTTATGTGACTAATAGCATATTTTTCTCTATATAGAGTCCAGTATATAATCTCCAAAGTATTGTGTGAGAACTTATTACTCCTTGTTTAATCCGACTAACTCAGAACACTGTGCTCCAATGCTATGAAAATAGACAGCATTTGTCTACTTTTAGTATGGTTCTAGGTCTTTTAAAGAGTTATGGTTAAAATATAGGCAATAAGAAATGAGATGGATTTATAGTGATAACAGAAACTAAACAGGTGTAAAATACAAAAGAGCTGGGTAGAAGAGTACAGAGACTGGAATCATCCACTTGAAAAAACTAAACCTACAGGGACAATACATGAAATAATAATTTGCAAGATATTGGAAATCTGGAAACAAAGGGCAACGATTATGTAAGGATGAGAAACAAGTGTGTATGCTCTGTGATTGGTCTTCTTTACTGCCAGGAGAGAGCTTCTTTGTATAATACCACAAAGAGGGCATATAAACAGAACTTAGTCTCCCAAATCGAGGAGAAAAAGCTGAAAGTTTGAAGGGGATAGAGATGAGACGGTGGTGCGGGGGAGAGAGAGACAGAGAGAGAAAAAGAGAGAGAGACTGATTCAGGATTATTATTCCGTAGCAACAAAAATAGTCTTATTATGGATGTTCCAATTCTGCTTCATCAATTACTAAGTATGCATATAAGCAATAAAATAGACCCAAATCAGAAGAACAATTCAATTGAAACCAAACTGAGAAATATCAAAACACTGAATTAGTAGACAAGGTTATAGAAGAGTTATTATGTTCAACGGGACAGGTGATGAATTGATCATTTTAAGCATAGACAGAGAAGATGGTCAAGATTCAAACTTTTATAGTTTAATGACTTCATTGTTAAAGGTAAAAAAATGCATTAGATAGAAATAAACATACTGTGATAATTCAAGGGAGAAAAGGAATAGTACTTAAGACTTATAAAAACTATTGGTCAAGAGAAAAATGCCTGGAAACAAAAAAGAACAGAACTTCAGTGTACTGAGAGAAACATTAAGCATTTCCAAAAGAGATGATACAATTGACAGAAAAACTTTGAATAAATTAAATCATAAAATATTCCCAAATTAATTTAAAAAATGTAGACCCACAGTTTCACGGATTTGATAAGTGCCTATTAAAAGTTATTTGAAGAAATATACACTAAACATTATAATAAATGAAAAAGAGAAAATTTCAAAAGTAGACAAGGAAAAGAGAAATATATTAAAAATGAAGATGGCAATAGATTTCTCCTTACAAGCAA
>RJWH01000037.1:1925925-1944646 GCA_004363575.1 Solenodon paradoxus
TTTTTTTTTTTTTTTTTTTTTTTTTTTTTTTTTTTTTTTTTTTTTTTTTTTTTTTTTTTTTTTTTTTTTTTTTTTTTTTTTTTTTTTTTTTTTTTTTTGTAGCTATTACTAGGGACTCTTGAGATGCTTTCACCTCTGCTAAGATCTTGTCTACAAAAGTTAAAAATGGTTTTCGATAGAAAATACTGCAGGCAATTCATTGTTGTTTAAAAGGCATAAAACATGCAAATCAGATTTCCCCTTATAACCAGTTAAAGACATTTAAAAACAATTGAAATAAAAGTAGATTTGATTCTTTTTACTTTTTGACATAAACTTCTAGCTTGTCACTTCAAGTGTTACAAAATCACTGAGTCAATAGAATTTGGTGGTATATCTAAAGCATTTACCCTAAGAAATATACTGATGCTTAAAATACAAAGCAATTGAAGTTAAATATCACGTGCTCATTCACAATTATACAAAAACTGGGTAAAACTACTCCATTGAGTCTGATATTTCTAATCGATTTTATTACAAACATATGAGTTAATTAAGTTCCTGTATGTGCATATACTGATTTATATACTATTCAAAAGAATGAAATAGAAGTACCTGTACCAATTCAGAGTGTTTCCAGGGCATATTGTCACAGAATAATCAAAAATGACATGACTATATATTCTTCCCCCTGTATCAAAGTGTTCAATTTGTGACCTTATGGAGGCACACTCCATTTGCCAAGTAAATTTGGATATATTCTCAGAATTCTTGACAATGAAACTAAAAGGTATTACTTACCAGATTCACATTTCAGGCTACATTAACTAAGAATGAACTCAGGCTAAAATAATGATTATGTAGGCAGACCTGTCTAAAAGAAACTTCACTAATTCACACCTAATGAACAGCAAAGCAGGGTCAATTAGAACCATTGTTAGATCATTAGAAAAGAATCCATCTTAATGTTGTTGTGAGCACTATATTCATTTACTTACCATGAAAATCTTCTCCCTAATATTATAGCTGTCATTTTCAGGAATTCATTATGTCTGCCTACTGTGCCCAATTTGTATTGTGCTAAAGGCTTTGCTTGCAATATCTCATATCTCATTTATTTTCTCCATCTACTTTAGGAGATTAAAACTATTATCCATAGTTTGGGCGAGTACAATATTGGCATAGAGAGGTCAGTTGATCTGTTTATAGCCTGATGTCTTGAAAAGGCAAACCAGGTGTCTAGTACAACATTCACTTCTAATCCTTTTTAGCCTTAAAATCTCTATGAATTTACCTCTTTATGTGGTTTTCTTCTTTTGGAACAAATCAACATCATAACATGCAATAGCCCAAGTTATATTTAAAGTACTAATGGTAACGATGCATCTGAATAAAGTATAAAAATTGTGTTAATATTTCTAAATTTTAAAGTTTAAATTGCTATTTCTTTGATAGATAAAAATTAAATATATGTCTTTTTATATTATAATTAGTTTCAAACCCAATTATTTTCTGACAGGCATTCTAACTACAGGCTAGGCTAAATTGCAACTACAGACTTCTGTAATTAAGATAAATTTGAATTAATATCAAATGCATTTCTAAGTATTTATCCCAGCGTTGAGCTTCTAAGATGAGATGTATAACGTAACCAGAAACATGTATATTAAAGTTACCTTTTTGGTGTTTCTACTTACCCACAGACAAAAAATAACTATAAAAAGAGTTTCTTTGCTTGACATTTTTTCATATTCATGAATACCACTTATCTCATAAGAAAAAAACAAAAATTATTTGAGCTGAGAATACAGAGTTTAGAACATTGTGTGACATTTCAGCTGCTAATGAATATTCGTATTATCATTGCTATTGAGCTTAAAATTTCTGACAAGTAATCTTGGTGATCAGGAGTGAAGTAATGTTTTTTTCTTGTACAGTTAAAGCGAAATTGTTATTGCCTGCTAATAAGTCTGTGAGGATTTAAAATATTTTGATTCATAACTGGCTTAAAATGTTGCTCAAACTTTAGGTGGAAACTGATATAAAATTTTAACCTTATTGTTTTAAATCATAAAATTATGTTAGAGGCTTTTTTGTAGATGAGTCCCTCAACTTGACCATTTGTCATTTATTTTCTTAGAGCAGATGGCTTTATTTCAAAGTTTTATGTGTTTTTTAAACTAGTACAAATTTCAGGTGTAACTATAATTTGCAGTATATATGAAATGTAATTGCAATATTGATTTTTAATTTTCAACACTTTTAGCTCAGTATTTTATATAGTAATAGAGAGATGATTATCAGATTAGGTAAAATAAATTATTCCTTATAGTCACAATATATAAAAGAGGCCACTCAGATGTCATAATGCAATTCAACTTTTATTCTTTAACATTATGCTTCTTTACTTTCAAAAATGTTGCTTTTTTATCTATAATCTACATGAACCAACTGACAGCAGCTAGTCACGTTATTGAATTTTTGAAATCTGACCAGTCAGAATTGATAGATACTGTAAGTGGAAAACACAACAGATTTTGTTGATGTAGTGCACAAAAAGAGAATAAAAATGTGAAATACTCTTTAATAATCTTTACATTGATTATATATTGAAAAGTAAAGTTTTGGACAGATTGATAAAAAGAGGTATTAAGCTATATTTTATTCATTCCTTTTATTAATGTGGCTACTAGAATTTTGAAATTACATTTGTGGTTTACATTAAATTCCATCCTGTTTTCACAGGACAGCGTTAATCCATTGAGTGTTTGTGTGCACATCTGTGTTACCATACGTGTATGTGTGTGGGCACAATGTGACAAAATTGTTTCATTTTGTCTAATAATTTTATCTAGTAATTTTATAGTAATACAAATTACATGTTAATTTGATCATAGTTACTGAAAGACATATAAACTTAGTATTAATTTCAAATCATCATACTATGGGACAATGCTAATTATACCCTATACCCATATCTCTACCATCCTGCTATTTCCTAGTCCTTTTTCTAAGCATATATAAATGCTGAATTTTTGGAATGTTTAGCTTATAGTCTTTATAAACTTCAAAGCTTGATCATTATGTATATAATCTATCCATGAATATATTTAATTTCTTTTAATTTTACTCATTTTCTGATATCTATTATTTTTCATCTTGATACATAAGATTTATGGAAGAAATGACCTTAGATATCCTACCTTAATAAATTGTCTCTGCAGGTTAATAAGTAGTGATATAAAATAATTAATTTGAGTCAAAAGCATTTTACAAGAAAATGGAATAATGTGTTGAGAGAATTAAATTATTCAACATATAGACTGAAAGATGTCTGAATAATAGAGAATCAAGACCCATGGTCACTACCAACACCACATTCTAGTGTCTGTATTGTAATGATACTACTTTATTAAATTATCACTACTGATGTATTGGTAAATATGCCATGAAGTTTTTATAAATGTAAATTAAGTTTCAATGCTTATTTGAGGTAGATTTTAACTGATTAGAGAATACAAATGATTGATTCCATTTTTCAATATTATTTAATATTCATACAATGTCAAGTTTAATTTTAATAGTATTTGTGTTCACATATTTGTTATTTTAATTTGAAATGTAATTTTAAGCATAATTTAAATTTGGCTTTATTTTGGTACCTAATGTATTAATTTATGCAAATAAGTTGTACACTTAGGGAATTCATGAGAACTTGCTTTCCCTTTACAAAGGGTTCACATATGACTCAAATTCAGTGTAGCACAATGCCTGTTTGAAATTAGACAAAAAGGTTTAAATTCCAGAACATAAAAATAATTGACTGAAATTTAGCAAGCTGTTTGCTACATAATACTATTTTTTTCAGCCACACAATAGAATCAGCCAAATCAGAGAGCTCCAGTGGAATATGACTGATGTATGATACATGAAGCAGCTAAAGCTATTAATATTTATTAAATGTTAGTTACTTTTACATAGTCATTCTAATGTGATAGATTATCTTCTCGAGTCAGTATAAACCATACTTCACCTGGCATGATTTCCTCCATTTGCACTCAGGTTGTTACAAAGGGCACAATTTTATCTTTTTTAGCAGATGCATGTAATTCTTTTGAGTATATATAACACACAACTTCTTTATCTAAAGCCATCTGTTGACAGATATTTAGATTGCTTTCAGGTCTTGGCTATTTTGAATTGTGTTACTATACTAATTAGTTGTTTTATATTCTCTAGGTATATGCCTAGAAGTGGAATTGTTTGATCAGGTGGCAGATCCAGCTTTAATTTTTTGAGGCACTCCATACTATTCTAAAAGAGGCTATAGTAATTTTAAGTCCCACTAACAATGTAGGAGGGTTCCTTTTTCTCCCATACTCTTCAACACAATAGCACATTGTTTAAGCAAAGTTTAAACATGTTATTTAAGGACTTTTGTGGTTTGATACAAACTAAAATAATGTTTGTTCAGTCTCCTTGAAAAATATCCCTAGAATTTTGATGGAAATGTTTTAAAATCTGTGATTGATTTGGAAGGTATGGCCATTTTAGCTAGATTAAATCTTCCAAACCATGAGCACAGGACATTCTTCTATTTCTTTGCATCTACTATTTCTTTTGTTAAAGTCTTGTAGTTTTTATTGCAGAGATCTTTCTCCTTGTTTAAGTTTATTCCCAGGTATTTTAACTATTTTGGTACTCCTATAAATAATATTCTGAATTTATTTTTCTTAGTTCATTAGTTGAATATAGATATTGTAAATTTTTGTGTATTGATTTTATATACTACCACTTTGCTGTAATAATTATTGATCCTAGCAGTTTTAGGTGGTACTTTTAGGATTTTTTAGGCATATGTCGTTTTTAAAATAATGACAGTTTTATTTATTCTTTTCCTTTTTGGATTCTTTTAATCTCCTATTCTTGCTTTATGCTCTGGGCAGGACTTCTAGAACTACGCTGTATGTTAGTGATGAGAGTGGGTCTCATTGTCTTGATCCAGATCTTAAGGGAAGGCTTCAAATTTTTCACCTTTGAATATAATGTTGACTGTGAGTTTATTGCTTTTGTTATAATGATAGATGCAGATTTTACTCACATTTTGGTGAGTAATTTGATCATCATGGCTGTTGAATCTTGTCAAATGCTGTTTCTGTATCAGTTGATATGATCATAAGTTTTTTGATTTTCGGTTTTTGTAGTGTGTTACATTGATTGACTTGCATATGTTGAAACATCCTTGCATCCTGAGCAAATACCACTTAAAATGAAGTATAATTTTTTAATGTGCTGCTGAATTCAGTTTTCCAAGATTTTGGGGAGAGTTTTGTGTCTATATTCATCAGTGATATTGGTTAGTAATTTTCTTTACTGATGCTGTTTTTGTCAAATTTGGTATTCAAGTAACGGCTTCATGGAATGTATTTGGGAGTTATTCCTCTCTTGATTTTTGGAAGATTTTGAGGAGGGTGGATATTAGCTCTTCTTTCAATGTTTGGTAGAATTTTCTAGAGAAACTTCCTGGTTCTGGGGTCTTGACTTTTTTTTGAGACTATTGATTAATGCTTCCATTTGTTCTGTGATTTGTCTTCTCTAGTTGTCTATGTCTTCCTTATTCAGTTTTGGAAGGTTGTAGGTTTCTAGAAATCCATATATTTTCTTCATGATTAGCAAATTTATTGGCATATAGGTGCTCATAATAGTCTCTCATGATCCTTTGAACTTCTGTGATTTTATTTTGTAATCTCACTTCCTTTACTTCAGGGTCATTCCTATTATTAAAGTTTTCTATCATAGTGATTCTGACTAAGGGTTTATCATTTTTGTTCATTTTTTTCTTCATAGAACCAGGTCTTGGTTTCATTGATTTTTAGATGATCTTTTCTGTTATTTTCAATTTCAATTATATCTGCTCTAATTTTGGTTATTCCTTACCTCATTTTTATTAACATTCTCTTAGTTTTGATTTTCTCTTTCTAGTTCCTTCTGGTGTGTGACTGGGTATTTCATTTTAGGATTTTGATGTGTACATGCATAAATATAAAATTTCCTCTTAGTAATCTTTTGTAATATCCTTCATGTTCTGGTAGTGTTTTTAATTTTCAATTATTGTAATTAGTTCTTAATTAAATCTTTAATTTTAACAATGATCCAGGTGTTATTCAAAATCATATTAATTATTACAATGTTGTGATTATTCCACTTTTGTTCTTTTGGTTATTTTCTATTTTTACTCCCACGTGGTCAGAAAAGACTTCAGTCCTGCTAAATATATCAAGAATGGTTTTACATACCAGAATATGGTCTAGCTTTGAGAATATTATATGCACATTTGAGAAAAATAGATAAATACATGATTTTTTAAGGCAGAATACTCTGTATGTATCTATTTCTGTTAGGTCCATATGTGATCTGTTGCTTCCTTTAGGGATGCTATTTTTTTGCGCATTCGTTTTTCCTAATACATCTATTGATGCAATGGAGAATTGAAGTCCCCTATTGTATTGCTGTTAATACCATTAGCTCTGCCAGTATTTGTTTTAAATATTTAGACGGTCTGGCATTGCATGCCTATGTATTAATGACAGTTACTTCTTTGACCAGAATGAAGTGTCTATTCTTGCCTCTTATTACTGTTTTTACCTGGAAGTTTATCTTGTCTTATAAAAGTATGGCGGTATCTAATTTGCTTTCATCATTTTCCCTTTGACATATTTTCCTGTGAGCCTTCACTTTCAATTTATGTTTGTCTTTGGATCTTACTTGTGTTTTCTGTAGATACAATGTCAATTATTACTGTTTTTTTTTGATACAGTTAGCCACTCTCTCTTTTGATTGGTGAGTTCAGTCTATTCACATTCAGGATAAACACTGATATGCAAAACTTTTTTTGCTATCAGTTGAATGTTTTATGGAGGTTTTTTTCTATCTTTGTTGATTTTATCCCATTTGTTTTTGCTTGCTTTTCCCCAGGTTAGATTTGTAAATGATCATATCTGTTTTGTCTTCTTTCCAGCTGTGCACTTCTTTAGGATTTTGTTTTGTGTTTTTAATGTGAATTCCCTTTATTCTTATCACTCTATGATGATCTCTTAATAGCTGATGCATGGCATATTTATACATTCATACATAGTCCATGATTTACTTACCCCTTTTAGTATTTTCTTATTCTCTTTGGTTGGTTCTGTCTTTGTTTCTAACACTGTTTACTAATAGTATTTCTATTACTGTTTACATTGTTAGGTTTTGGTGACTACTCATTTTGATTTTCCTGTTGGAGAATTCCCTTCAACATTTCCTGAAAGTCAAACTCTGTGATGAAAAATATCCATTAACTTTCATTTATCTTTGAAGTTTTTTTTTTTTTTTTGATTATAATTGAAAGATTTTTTTCAGAGTAGATTATTCTTGGCTGGTAATAATTTTCTTTTTGTATTTTGAATATATCATTCCACTCTCTCCATGCCTGTGGAGTTTCTGCTAATAAGTTTGATAATAGCCTGATAGGTATAGCTTATGTTGCTCTTTTCTCTAGTAGCCTCAAGTAATTTTGGTTGATTTCTGGCTTTTGCTAATTTTACTACATATGTGTCTTTATGTCAGTCTTTTTACATTTAAAAATTTTAGTTTCATTGACTTGTTGAACCTCCATGGTTACTTTTTGTGACAGGTGTGGTAAGTGCTCTGCTATTATTTTTTTTAAAATGTTTTCTTCATTTTCCCTCTCTTCTCCTTCTGGGATACCTACCATCCCTATGTTTATATTCATCTTGGTATCTGATATATATTGTAGGGTTTCTGAATTTTTCTCAAATCTTTTTTCTCTCTACTCTTCTATACAGGCCGGCAGGTTCATGTCTTTAATTTTTGAAATTGATTCCTATGCAATACTGAGACTTCTTGTGGAGTTTTTCTTGCTTGTCTTCAATATAATAACTATTTTTATATCTAACAATTATATTAGGACTCTCTTTACATCTTCAGTCTTCTTGGTGAAGTGGAACTTATGATCTGTCGCTTCTTTTCTGAGGTTTTCATTTTGTTTGGGGGCAACTGATTGTTCATCCATTTTGTTCAGCTTTTTTTGTAGCTATTGCTTCAAGTTCTTTATCTGCTAAGTTTTCCCACTCAGTGTCAGTGGATTTATTCTCTGGGGAGATCTTGAATCTTCCTCTCTTTGAATTACATTTTATTTTTAAAGAATTTAGATTTTGATCGACTTTCTTCCCTGTCATATTTAGTAATGTAGTTTTCCTTTCTTCCCAGGCCACGGCTGATATATTTTCTCTGCAGGCTCCACAGATGGGCTGTGGTCTACTAAAATTTGCTGGAGTGGTGAGATGGACAGTTGGGATATTGCTGAGTCATCTCTCCCCACTGTATACTGCAGGATCCTGGGCCACTGGTTCTGCAGACTACAGTATTGGGGTGGTCAGGACAGACATCATTCCTCTCTCTCTGCTATATACTGATTCTGGGTCCAAGCTAGCACTGGTTGCTGGAAGCTCCTGGGCTTAGTGGGGACAAATACATGCCCTTTCTCTCTATCCTTCATGCTACCACTGGGTCCCTGGTTCCTCCAGCTCACCAGCATCTATTGTATTCTGTGGGGTCAGGGAGAAGTCTTCCCTCTCTTACCTGCCTGCTGTTCTACCTCCAAGACACTGAGGTCTGCCTGAAATGTAAAATTAGATCTCAAAAGTTTGCTCCAGTCATGTAGGAATGGATAAGTGGTTTGGTCAACCCTTTGACTCACAGTCCACATACATACCTAGGATCTTGGTTTGTGTCCTAGAACTGAGGGGAACCTCCAAGATGAACAACTGAAAAAAAAACAAAAGTGTACCTTCCTCCTCTCTCTCCTGCCTGTCTGCCTCTACTTATCTTCATTCTTTCCAGCACCTTTCCTTTAAAAATATAGTTTGTCCCAACTGGAGACAAAAGAGCTGGGCTTTCATATGTTCACACCAGTCAGAGACCACTAGTCACTCTAGAGGTGAAAATTAGAACACAGTTGTAAAAAAAAAAGAGAGCTTTGTATTTCCAATCTTCTCCAGAGGGACAGATTAGTGCCATCTCAAAAGGAATTCTCTGAACATCACAGATGTTCCTTGTGGTGTGTGTGCATGCACATATGTGTGTGTGTGCATGTGCGTGTGTGTGTGTGTGTGTGTGTGTGTGTGTGTGTGTGTAGGGTGATATTGACTATAGGAAGCACATATAGCTAGGAGATCAGATCTCAATGTAGATTAAAGACTGAGTATCTTAGGTACATAGGATTTTATGAAGAGTACTATCAAACAGAAATTTAATTAGATTTGACGATTTAAAAAAAATTTTTTCTGGAGAAAAATAGTCTTTATTGAGCTTTGAGGATTGGGTATATGTGGATCAGTTGACCATCAGAACTCTTATTTTTAGAATAAATTTGTTATTTTAGTTCCATTCTACACTCTCTTATATTCCCTGGGCATTGAACTTGCATTTTATTTAAAAATGTTTTCCTTTGTGCCCAGGAGCATGCAGTCAAATAAGTGTTAAAATAATAAACATTAAGACTTTTCTTAGAATCAGCCTCATTCTCCTTTTCTTTGTCTGCCAGTCTTTGCTATTCTGAAGCAAATTTCATTTTTAAATATTTTCCAAATGAGTCACATCTTCTGGAATTTGTTTTTGGTAATCCATATCTGTTAAACTGGCATTAAAAAATCTCATTATCTTGTCAAAATATTTAAACTTTAAGCACATATTCAAGATATGATGTTGCAACACTTATAATGCATGTTTTTGATCAGTATAATATGCATATAATATATATGCATATGCACATATATATGATACAATAATAAAAAGCTATCTTGAGAATAGAATTTTCACTTCGAATTTAAACACGGTGCCACTAACATAAATACCAATAACCAGAAAAAATAAACTGTAATTTGATCTAAAGGCAAATATATCAAAAGTATATATTAGAAACTATAATTGCAACAATACAGATTACCTGTAATCCCTAAACATGAAGTTTATTTGCAAAATGTTTTTTAAAAAAATTCTATGTATATTAAAGAACACCAGTATAATTGACTTTGTTTGCCTGAGAATTTTTGTGTTAAATCAGAATAAAGGATAAATGTTTAGTATACAAAAGAGTGAATATGAGAGCTGTTGCACTTTGCAAAACTGTTCTCTAAATAGTATCCATTTACTAGGTAAATTTTCCAGTTGTTTTCCTTTGAGATTACCAAAATATTTAATAAGATCTGTGAAAATATGTAAATAAATATGGATCAAATATAAAATCACATCTTAAATTGTAGGACATCTAGCAAAAATTGACAATTGTTAGGACAGATGATATCAAAAGATTGAATTCATGTCTCTTTCTTCCACATTTGGTTTCTGTACCCCTGACTTGTCTTATCTATGTGAGCAGTTATTAGGGAAGACTGCTTTGGAAACAAGGGAAACAGAATTACAAAACTGTTATTCTGAGGATCAAAGTTTATAATATCTACAATATGGAACACAAAAAAGTGAAGTTGCTGCTTTTCATAAAGTGATGTATATCAAGTTTTCTTAAAATTCCTGGATGACTGACATGAATAGGTACAGGGTTAGCAACCCTGAAAGACATCACATTTTTAATGTACAGAGAAGTTTTATCCATTCTACTTTATTATTGAACCTTACACATTGAAAAAATATTTTGGCACTATTATAACATGCAAATATAATTAAACATATATTTCTAAATTTAAAATCATTATATGCTGTTTTATATTAAGAATTGCTATATATCAAAGTTAGCTGATTAGTTGCATGAAATCCATGCTAATTAATTATTTCTATCTTAGTGGTTTGTTTTTTATGATAACTTTTGAGCAATTTGATATTGACATGAAACATTTTTAATACAGTTTGCTGCTTAATTTTAAGAAAACAAAAGAGTTTGTCTCATAATCACATCAGAGAAATTCTAATGAATATGAATAAAGCTTCAGACATATATTGAACTATCTAATTCTTATACCTAGGAAATAAAAGAAACACAGAAGTATAAGATTTGCTATCTAAGGAAATTCACTAATCTCTCCTTTCATAGGTTTTCTATATATTTAAGTGGAATAAATGAAAAAATAAAATAATATGACATGATTTTGTAGTGACCACAATATAACTTTGTAATATCAAAAGCAAATGGAGACAAGCCTTGAAAATTCTCTAAGAATACAAAACCAGCTAAGTCATATAAATAAAGCTCAATTTAGCTCATTTTCCAAGTTGACATGCATCATTTCTTGTTTATGTTTCTGAAAATCATAAGCAAAACTTAAATTGTTTCCCAAGATAGATATTAGGTAACCATGGATCAATTTGCTATCATTTAAGAAGATTCTACTATTATAACCAAATACCATGAAGAATAAACAGACACTGGCTTCTCACAGCATAAGCTGCTTTATAACAATACACCCTTGAGCCTTATTCCATATTTTAGTTTGAGTGTTACATTTTGCAAACTGTCTTTTGAGTTTGCACAAAATAAACTTTTATTAATTGCTTCTTCCTTGAATTATTGATTTTAATTCAGTTATCTATGAACGTTTGACAAAAACTAAATTATAGGGTTAATTTGAAATGTAGAATGATTTTCTCTCACTCTTAAATATGCATATTTTTCCAAAAATATTCCTTAAGTAATTTTGTTCTTATACCTTTTTGTAGGTCTTGGGGTTGCAATGTGAAAATAGCGTAGTCTCACTCTCCAAAGCATGGGGATTTATGCAATGATTGCAAGTGTATGCAGTGTTGTTGAATAAGCACAGACTACCCAAAACACATCAATAAGGTAATGTCAGTTTATCGGCTTTATAAAGGAAAGTTTTGACTGAAGAAATTTCTAGGTAAGAGGCAACTAGATATTACATGGGAAAACTAATGGGTATGTTTTAGGTGTTTTAGAAGGAGACAGATGGTAGAGGAAACCCAGAGAGTGAACACTGTAACAAAAACTGAAATTGAGCAAAGTTTGTTAGAGAAAAACAAGATAATCTTGAGTGGAAAAACCTTAAGAAAAAATATGATTCATCAATAAATATAAATAAGTGATTCATTATGACTGATGGTACTCTAAGAGTAAGGGATTTGAATATTGCCTAAGGTTTTAGTATTTGTGCTTTGGAAACTGCTGCTGATAATAAAACCATAAACAATGTTAAAAAAGGAAGAAAAAAACTACTAAACTCATTTTTCAATGGGAAAAATAAACTTGCTTCTTATAAATTATATTTTAGGCATTTTTTTCTTTTTAATAATGGTTTTATTTGACAAATATGTACATAATGTTTTTTTTTTTCATGAAAACCTTCATATAACAGGGTTTTTATTAGGATTTTCTTTGTGTCTTACCCAACACCATACAGATATAAGTTTAACTCGGGTTTTTTGTTTAATCATGGGATCATATTGACAAAGAAAACATTACTCAATTCAAAATTCATAAAAAGGACACAATTAAAAGAAAATCCTTCATGTCATGTACTTCTGAATGTCATATTTATTGATGACAAGCATGAGGCACACTGATGATCTGCTGTCTGAAGTCCTAAGAATAATAGAGTAATTTTCATCTAATACGCACAGATAAGCAGAATTAAATGCCAGAACACTATAAGCAGTTTATATTTTCGCCCCATCCCAAAATGTAAGTCATTTTATATAATACATATTTGTAGTTTAAATATACTGCAACAAATATTTAACATAAAATGTGCAAAAAATGTCACCATCTCATAATCAAATAATTTCATTTAATATTTTGAGATACCAGAAAAAATATTTTTTGGTTTCTTATGTAAATTAAATTAAATCCCTTAACTCCTTTAACAAATAAGACTGGCTTAGTAACTGAGAAGTCAGATGCCCCTGAGAGTTCCAAGTACTTTCAACCTAGCATAGAGTTTTAAGTTATCTGTGCCTTTTTACAAATTAATGAAAAGTTTGACTTCCTACTGTGTCCTGAGAAATCTCTTGCTTCCTCTGCAAATTGTATTTGTTCCTAGATGACTTATTTTAAAATAGTTTTGTCTTGGCAATCATTTTTCACTCTGCGTGGAGTGGGTAATGATTTCATAATCTATAACTCATGAATATTTTAACAGAGCATAGATTATTTTTCTTGTGATTATCAGCTGTTCTACTTCTAAAATTGTTAGTTCTGTCTCCCACAAATATGTGAAAGAGATAATCCATCATTTTTTAGCTTAAGAAAGAGTATCTGTCTCAATATAAAACACAAAAATCAAGTGCACATTGTGAAACCTATCATTATGTTTTCTATTATCAATGAAAAAATTAAAAAGTAAAACTATATTAAGAATATTTTCTTTCAATTTTACATGAAAGTTTCATTGAAATACTACCATATCGTTAGTAATAAAGAAATATTTAGGTAATCTATTATTTCCTTAATTAAAGACAAATTTAAAAAACTGAACCCCAAATTAAATTTTTTTCGTAAAGCTTATTAGAAATACTTTGTTCATCACAAAAATTAACAACACAATGATTCTAATATATCCATCCTAGTCCATTGTTTATATACTCTATCATCTTTTACATGAGAAGAGTAAGAAAAATCATACTGATTCTCATTTCTTGCGAGTATGAAAACTTTACGTTTTTCTGTGCAGGGCTAGTTTTGTCAAACTATAAACTATTTAATAATTCATCCTGACAACAGAGAATATGATGTAGAGTGCTAATTTATTCGCATAAAATTGCAATGTTTCTCAAAAAAATATACTGGCATTTCTTATTAGTAAGTAGTATTATTTAAAAATATATACCATGAGCTAAACACAAATTTCTCTTCCAATATACAAAGCTATTATTCATTTTGAAGTGTTTCTAAATTGCATGTTAGGTTTTGATCTGTTATGTGCAAGTTAATTTTCAGATAATAACTCTGAAAAATTTCCAAAAACACTTTGGAAACAAAGTAATAAAGAACATCTGAGAAAGATTTATGATGTTTTATGGAGACTAAAAAACTATTGAATATAGTGTTTTTCCAATTTATTTTATGATTAAAAGACCTCTGTTTGAATAAGAGGATATACCTATTTTCTTCCTCATTATTTATACAGTGGAAAAGAATGTGTGAACATTTTGTCCCTCTCAGTGGTAATTAAAAGTCATTCAAACCTAATCTTTGCCAGTTCACACTTTTTTCAGTCTAACTTAGCTTTCTCTTAGATCGTGTTGGCGTTGCACTTGACCGACTGTATCAAGAACTGGTAGTACATATCTGCATGTATTGTATGCCCAGAGAGTCTGTGCAATCTTTTGCTGACTTTGTCAAAAATGCAAGGCTCTTGGTGTTTAACTAGGCCATTTTTCAGTGTTGTATTTGTAACAGACACCTGGAAGGATGAGATTATATCTTTCCTTGGGCAGAGAACAGACTTATTTCTCTAACAGTAAAACCAGGGACTTCCCAGTGCAGTGTTTCATTCTTGTAGCACAACCCACCACATGTAGAGATAAACTTCGTAGGCCCAGAGATTAATCCCTTTGACTTAGAGGAAGGGGAACTGACATAAAGGAATACAAGCTCTGAAAGACAGTCTTCTGTTTCTGACTCAGGAGTCTGGTGTTTCAGCTAGCATCATGAAGTGGTAAAATTATATAAACCTGGAAATAAAATGAAATCCTACACCATTCACAGTGCTTCATATTAGGAAGTTTTGCAAGTTCTACTATAATTCTGAGAACTAAAGCAATTAGTTAGTGGATGGAATCTAAATATAGATTTATTAGGAATTTACTTTTCCTACCCTGGCAATGTCTGTGTGTTGTCTGATCTTCGTCATTTTTACCTATGTGTCTCATTCTGAGTTTAATAGTTATTCTAGACATAGGGATCTCTGAGTAAACCAGAACATCTAAATTCTGCTTGCTTGATACATAAATGTGATTCTTGTTTCCCAAGTTTAAGAGTTATATCAATTCCCTTTAAGTCACATATAAGTCACATCTCTTATTTTAAAAAAATAGAAGTAAAAATTGTTGCTTTTCAGTAGATTGGATATCCCACATTCTTGATTAAGCGGACTTGGAATTTTTGAGCCTATTGCTCTTATACTTTTGTCATTAAGAAAAAGGAATCGCTAATTGTTTCTACGGGTTAGGATTCTTTACATTATATTTTTCCTCACCCTATGTGCTTCTGTACTTCCAATTATGGTACATAAATAAAAATGTTTCTTTACCCTCAAGTCACCAAGAAGTAATTCTCAAAGAATTTTTTTTTCCCTCCTTAGCTCTTTTGGATAAAATGTATACAATATTTCCTTAAAGTATGAAGCTAAACCCAGGCATAAAGTAATTGCTTCCTGATCTTTTACTAAAAAATGGGCATTTCATTTTATTCTTGAGAAACTTCTAGTTAATTCTTTGATGAAAACCAAACTTTCTTTTGAAAAGAAGTGACAGGTAAATTGAAAAAATAGATTAAGGATAGGTGGAAGAGATTTCACGAACTATTTTAGGGAGGGGTAAAGTGTGTACAAACATTCAGAATGACAACTTGCTGTGGTGTGCTTTGAGTAATAAAGACTTTCAAAAATACATTTTTAATCACAATTAAATATTTATAAAATTGTTAAAGACATCTAGTTTCTCATAGACACAGTTAAATAACCATCCATCCACACACATCCTCTTTGTTTCTTTAAATCACAAAGGAACTAGAGCCATTGTGATGGAGAATAGCAGTATTAACAATTACTGAGGATTCGCTGGGAGATTCTATAGCTATTACATATACATATATATTTATATATAGTCAGTTATAAGTACATATAAATATATTAGCATGTCTACAGAGGTATTATAGGTATTACACATGTGTTTACTCATATAAAGTCTAGCAATTACTTTATGAATATGAAGTTGCTACTAGTATTATCCTGTTTGAAGCCGAAACGAAGTAGAAATGTCAAGTCATTTTTCCATAGTTAATGTATTTATATTTTATATATTAGCCACATTTCTTATATGTGTGGTTTACAAAAACAGTTGGGTGATGGAGTGTTATTGTACACCTATAGATAGATGCCCAAAATGTGCTGGAACATGTAATCTGAATCAAAGAGAGAAAGTGCATTAATCAATAAATGAAGCTCTTTCCATTTCATCATTTGAATTTTCAATTTGGAAATTTTTCAAACTTATGTGTATTTAATTATTCCATCACTCACCACCCTATTGACTTAAAAAAAAAAGCTGATTGTCAGCTCTACTCTGGAGGAAAATTTAAAATATTTTTGATAACATGATTATATATGCAAAGACATAGATGCATATACATACAGACATACATATATGCATATTGTCTTTAAAATATTATAAACAACATTTTGCAAAGCCATATAAATAGTATTTTGTAGGGAATTGCTTGCAAGGATGATAATCTCCTTTACATTATTTCTATAAATTTATTCATTAGATTCATTACATTCTTGATATACTGACATTTAATTCCATTTAATAATCCAAACTGTTGTTTGAAAACTCAAATTATGTTTGACTTGGTAAACAGTAATAAGATTGTTTAATCTTTTGCTCCAGGAAACTGTGAAAAAAAGTCAAGATTTGTTTAATTTTATGATAATAGAGAAAAAGTGAAGATAATATTTAGTGGAGCTATGATTTGAATGCAAATTTTTCCTATAGTTAAAAGTATTTATATTAAATCATAAAAGAAAATTATAGGCTTAATAAGTTTTCTATATAATGAAAAATTTAGAATACAAAGTATCTAGTCTCAAAATGTATGTCTAAATATTGTCTCAAAGATAAAACAGACTATGAACTATTATGGAAACAGGTATAATCTATGTGAGGGATAATCTTCCTAATAAGGTCAAGGTATTTCTTAGTATATGCTCCCTCTGCATACTGGAGAAGAATAATGAAAAGAAATTTAATGTTTTGAGTTTTTATGTTTAGCCTCATTTAAAAAATTAACTGATTTATAACATTTTATACAGATTTAGGGTGTACATAATCATAAATAAATTTGTTTATACTTCATTAATTCATCAATAATTACCAAATTTTACCCTTAACCACATTATTAATCCCTTATACTCAATTTACTCTGCACCTTTTCCCCATCCATTCTGGTAGTCACTAATTTGGATTTATAGACTGAAAGTTTATTTTTGTTTTGTTTTAGTCTTTTATTCAGTCACCTGAATATAGGGATTTAGATTCTTCCAGACTCTTAACTATTGTAAATAATATTGGGATAAAAATAAAGGTGTATGTATTCTTCAAATTAGTGCTTTTAAGAAGATTTGGTATATAAATACAATGGAATGCTTCTCAGCTATCAAAAAAGATGAAACTCTACCGTTTGTAATAACATGGATGGAGTTAGATGAAAGTATGCTTAGTGAAACAAGCCAGAAGTAAAAAGATATAATATTCTGCTCATAAGTGAAATATAGAGAATTCAAGTAAACAAAATAAAATAGATCTTTACTCTGTAAAATCAAATTAGGGCCAAGGGGGATTGGGAAGTTCCAATTTTGTGGCAGGGATCAATTATATAGTCAAGGAAGAACTAGACAGGTGATGGTAAACTTAATATATTAAATACAGATGTTGATTTGTAATGATGCACACCTTAAACCTATATCATGTTGTGATGTTTCTTAAAACGCTTTTAAAAATAGTGTTTTTATACTCTTCAGTTAAGAATTCTCATGTAGAATGACTGGAAACTGTGGAATTTCTATTCTTAATATTTTGAATCATTTTAATTACTATTTTGCATAATGGCTACACCAATTTACATTCTCACCAAAAGTGCATAAGAATTCCTTCTCTCTACATTCTTTCCAGTACTTGTTTCTTATCTTTGGATAATAGCCATTCTGATAACTCATTGAAATTTTGATTTGCACTTTTCTGATAGTAAGTACTTATGCACCTGGTAGTCATTTCTATGATTTTTGGTGAAATTTTCAGATCATTTGCACATTGTAATTAATTTTTGTTCTCTTTATTTATTTTCATGAGTTCTTTTATATGTCTACATTAACTTCTTGTGAGGTGAATGATTTAAAAATACCATATCCTGTTCAGTAGTATCTCTTTTAATTTTGATGATAATTTCTTTCTTTGTACAGAAGTATTTTAGTTTGAAGTAGACACATTTGTTTATTTCACTTTTATTTTCCTTGATGTTGGAGTTGAATCCCCAAAGACATCTTTAAGTTCTTTGTCAAGAAGAATATTGCCTTCTATATATTCTTTCTACATATTTTATAGTTTTAGGCCTTATATAAAATACTTAATCCATTTTGATTTAGTTTTTTTGTATAGTATTAAGTAGTGATCTAGCATAAACTTTTTGTGTTTAGTTGTGAAGTTTTCTTAAACTTTCTTAATTCCGTTTTAAACTCTTTATTCCTTCGCTTTAAATTAGTTGATATATCCATGTGACTATTCTCTGAACTCTCAATTATGTTCCATTGATCTATATACCCATTTTTTGAAGAGAAGAAGGAAGGGTGAGGAAGAAGAAATATTTTTTAAAAAGGAAGGAAGGAGCCAGGGAGGGAAGAAGCATCCTAATTTCTTTTTTTTTTTTTAACTGCAGCCCTGGGTAGTGACCCAGGGTCTTTGGACTTCACCTGTTCCACATGGGTCACAGTCACCTGAA
>RJWH01000037.1:1944746-2125928 GCA_004363575.1 Solenodon paradoxus
TTTTTTTTTTTTTTTTTTTTTTTTGTTCTGGAGAATTAGCATAGTTTTTATAGTGGTAAAATATGCAAAATATAAAATATATAATTTTAACTATTGTTTTCTTTTTATATTGTGATTAGAAATTTGACATGAAGCCTACCCAATTAGTAATTTTCTTTAAGTACACAACAGTTTTATTAGTTCTAGATAAGTTACTGTACATCACATAGCTAGAACTTATTTTTCTTATACAACTAAAATTTTATTCCTTTGAAACAGCAATACCCAATTCTTCTTTTCACGAAGCAACCTAACTTTACAAATTGAAGATTTAGAAAATGAGTAAACTATGTTCAAAGTAGGTAGAAGGAAGAGAACAGAAAATATAGAATAGAAATAAGTAAGATAGAAAATAGAAACACAATAGAAAAAAATCAGCAAAACTAATCCTTGGTTTTTGGAATATTGGAGTGGTACTATCAAC
This sequence comes from Solenodon paradoxus, assembly GCA_004363575.1. Taxonomy (NCBI): domain Eukaryota; kingdom Metazoa; phylum Chordata; class Mammalia; order Eulipotyphla; family Solenodontidae; genus Solenodon; species Solenodon paradoxus. The sequence continues at coordinate 1,945,210 of RJWH01000037.1, forward strand.
TAAATTGGCAAATGCTTTGTCATACTGACTTCAAAAAAGACCAAAGACTGAAATAAAATCATAAATGGTAGAGGAGACATTATGATTCATATGATAAAATTTGAAAAATTATCACAGGCAACTACTAGAAACAATTATGTATCGAAAATTAGGTATTTTAGAAGAAATGAAAAAATCCTACAAACATAAATCTCTAAAGACTGAACCATAAAAAACTGAATATTTAAACAAATCAATAATTAATAGGGATATTGAATCGGTAACCAAAAATCCCCCAGTAAAGAAGAACCAGATGACTTCGTTGAGATAAAATCTGCTAAGCATTTCAAAAAGAGAAACAATTCCAATTAAACTCTCCCAAAAATTAAAAGAAAAAAGAAAAACTAAGTTTATGAGGCCAAAATTAATATGAATCCAAAGCTAGATGAAGTAATTACAAGTGCTCCCTCATGCCTTAAATATTGTCTGTCTAACTCAGTCCACATACATCCCAAGGACTCAGGTTTGCAACCAGGACCAGGGGTAGCAACTAAGATGAAAAACTAAATAAAAATAAACAAAATTTTTCTCTTTCCTCTTTGGTCCTGTCTGCTAGACTCTGTTCATCTTCCTTCCTGTCCTCACATTTCCTTAAAAAAAAAAGGACACTGAAAAAAAGAACAATAGCAAACATTAGCCTTGATGAACACAAAGGCAAAATCCTCAACAAGATATTAGCAAGCAAAATTTAAAAGTGTATTAGAATAATTATACACCATGACCAAGTGAAATTGATTCCTAGGATGCAAGGATGGTTTCATACGCAAAAGTCAATTATTGTGGCACAGTACATTAACAGAATAAAAGATAAAAATTACATGGTCATCTCAATAGATACATAAAAGCATTTGACAAAATTCAAGACTTTTTTAGCATAAAAACTCTCCACAAATGAGTTATGTAAGGGATATACACTAGAGGTTGTCCCTGAAAGGCCCACAGCTATCAGAATACTCTGAAACACTGAAAGGTTTTCTGCTAGACTAGTAACAAGACAAGGGAATCTGTTTTGGCCACTTCCATTGAATAGAGTGCTGAAAGTCTTAGCTGGATGAGAAAAATAAATAAAATTCATTTAAATATGGAAGAAAGAAGCAAAACTTTCACTGCAGAGGGAAGTAAAAATCATTTGAGTAAATTCTGATTAGTCAGTGAAAAACATAATGAAGCATTAGGGAGATAGTGAAAAAAATCTTAAAATCAACAAAATCCTATAAAAAGAAAATTTGACAATTCAACTAAAATTTATAAAACAATGTGAGATATGTTTTTCATGTTATAACATTTAATTCCTTAAATATTAATATCATATAGCCAAAGATAAAATGCATCAAAGAGAAGATACATCATACTTGTAAATTACAGAATATTGAGCAATTATTCCAAATGTGTATATGTAAAAACTTAAAGACAAAGAATAAAGAGAACAAAAACAAAAATACAAAAAAAATAAGAAAATAAATCAATTCAGTCAGTGTAGTGAATAACATACTTCAATATGCAATGTGAAATTTGACAAAAGGAAAAGGAAAACAGACAACTCTTAGTAAAAGTCTTTAATACACTTCATGTTGTAGCTTATAGAAGGAGCAGTGGGAAAAAATGTATATTTTTAATCACATGAATAAAAAATAACCAGCTTAGGTTCTCCTATAGCTTTTTTCCTAATAACAAACTCTAAACATTTTTCCAGTTTTAGGACAAAATTGTTAATAATTTTTGATATTTTTACTTAGTTTTTATTGTCTCTCTTAAATCCATTCAACCAAAATCTTATTGACATTTCTTCTACAATAGGATATGACAGCTTTCATATTCAGATAGATATAGATCTCTGCTAGGTACTTGGAGAAATCATTATCATCTCTTGTGATTGTTACACTCATTAGCCTAGTTATTTTGATATTTCACACTTTAGTTCTCACTAAGAATTTAAATAGGAATAGATTTTTTTTTAAAGAATGATAAAATAGAGGTTTTCCTACATCAGAGTAAGAATTTTGACTTTATTTGGTCATTGAGAAATGTCATGTGAGTTTTCTATGGTCTATAAAGTTTTAAAGAAGCCAAGTTAATTATTATAAAGGAATTCATGATGGTCACTCTTATGTGAATCATAATTATTAATAAGATTGGTTCTCAGACAGAAAATAATATTTTTTTTCTAATACTGTTAGGTAGAAGTTGAAATTAAAATTTGCATTTAAAAACTTTTTTGAAAACACAAAATATATTTAAAATCAGTCAAATATTGTTAATTGTTCAGTCCTAATAATATCGCTGAATTCACACTGAAAAAGTTTTAAAATCTGATTTATTTTTTAAAACCATCATTTGTACATTCTAGTTATATTTGGAAGAATTTAATGCAATAATTAAACTAAGAAAGATTATTGAAAATTTGCTTGCAGACAATCATCTTGACACAAGGAATATTTGACAGCAAAAAGTGACATCTTAATTACTTAGGAATATATAGTAAAACAATTATTAATATTTATAAGTCCTTCAAAACATAAATAAATGTTAAAATATCCATGTGAATGTAATCAAATATATAACTGTAGAAAAGTCAGTCAAATCTGCTTATATTGATAGGGACAAATAATCACTTGAAAACATTAGATTTTTGGTTTTTTTTGTCAGTATTTACGAACACATTTGTGTTTTAGGCTACTTCTGTATTATTTTTTTAAAGTAAATTCAGATGTCTTATTTCAAATTCAATATTGCTTGATTATGTGCATTTCTCAGGTTTTATAAACAATAGATTTTCCTCACTATCCAAAGGTAGAGAGTTCCTATAAAACCTTTAGTAAGTCAAAACAGAGTAAAGCAAGGAAACAATTTTCTTTAATTTAATATGGAAAATATTTTGTTTCCATATCCCCAAAATAACTCACCAGATCATTTCAAATGATACATTACACACACACACACACACACACACACACACAATCACTAATATATAATGTAAGTTGGAATAATATTATGTAATCTGTATAAAGTAGTTCCTGGGGAAATAGCTTGCTAGTTAGTGTCACTCAGTACTAAGTGTGTGCCTTGCCTCTAGAATTGCTGTTGCAAGAAATGCTGAATGATAGTTTTCACTTTTTGCTTTCTCTGATAAAGCAGTAGGTCCTCTTTGAATTTCTTTCAGTCAGAAAAAGCAGTTACTATGTAAGCCTTTCTTTAAAGTAAAGTGACATAACTAAAACTTTTGAAAATTGCCTTATATACTTCTCTGAGATTAATACCTTTTTTTAATACCAATGATATCCTTAGTGAATGACAGTATCATGACTGTAAGATTATTATGAAATTCGGTGAAAAACATTTCAAAATGCACGGGTGTTGTGATTATTTCTTTCTTGAAATACATCCAAACACTAGATACATTATAGCATTCTTAAGATTTATTCATTCAGAATTAAATTTCTGTTCTATATTGTATCTTGCTGAGGAAATCAAGAACTTAGCAAATTTATTTATGTTGACAGTATAATATATATTTTGTTATAAATGAACAAATATCTAAATGATAGTTGTGAAAGAGTGCTTTCATATGTAAAAATTGTGACAAAAGTCTTATTAAAATATTAAATTTAAATTGAAGGTGAATTAGTGATAATATAGTGAATTGTGTTGCCATGAGTTCCTGACTTTTCTATTGATTCTAAATATTTAATCTTACAGTTCTTAAGTAAGAAACTACAAGAAATTAATAGTTATGAAAATTAACCGAGAAAGGATAAAAATTTTGTTCTTTTATGGTTAAAAATATAAAATGTGCCCTATTTTATCTACTCACAAGCCAGGAAACAAAATGCTAAATCAAGTCTAAAAATGTTTATTAATCACATCATATTGTGCTAAGTTTATCCCTGCCACCACAATTTGGTACAAGTAGTTTAGTCATCTGTTTTATACTATTATTATCTAGAGTTGACACAAAAAATAATAGAATGTTTCCTTAAAAGAGAACAAAATGCATATCCTGCATGGAAAGCTTTAGCAACTATTAGATCTATTGTTCTATAAGTAATGGCTTTTAAATTTTGGGTTTCAACATACTTCCTTCAGTTTATTTTCCTTCTTTATTAGCCATGTATATATAATCATGGGAGAATTGCTTCCTAATAATCTAGAGAGGTTCAGAACTTCTTAAGTCTTTAGACTGGTTGCAATTTATTTTTATATTTGTTCTCCTATAATGTCGATTTTTACATGAAAAAATTGAAAAAGAACAGATGATGCTTATATTACATGAGTAGTCCATTTGGTTATGCTCATTGATAGCTGGTAATTTATCTTCTTCCTCTTCATGCAGTACAATGCCATATCTATCACAAAGCTTTGAACAAAATAGTAAACATATTGTATGGATTTAAAACATGCTCAAATCATCTTTGAATGCCTTACTGTGGTATCTATTTCATCAGTACCTATTGCAATTTTACTTGCAGTGTATCACTTTCCCTTATATTTATTTAATAAAATGAGAATATCAGGTTAACAAATACATTTAATAATCATACTGTCTAATTAAGTAAATGTATAGATGTTTTGAACTTTAGTAGTTTGGTGTTTGACATCAACAATATAAATGCTAAATCATGATCAGTAAACCAATGATTCATTCTGATATTCTTTTTAGAATTAAAATAGACAAACCTTAAATGTTCTAATTTAAACAATAATCTAAGAAATAATGTTTTGAGCACTGTTATGTCTTCTTTTGTAAAACTGCATATTGTTCATGCCTAATCTGGCATGTTTAAATGATACACATATACAGATAATATAGAATGGGTAATGTCTTCTTTTGTTCTCCATGATTTAAGCTAATTTGAAAATGCTGATGTCATAATTATATAAATGTAATGATATTTTAGGTTAAATTGTTTTGTCCTAACTTGTTAAACTGCTTGCTCAAATACATTCTTTTCTCAGTTTGGTGAATTTTTAGACTATAAGGTAAGAAAAGGTTCTCTTAAAAACTTTTCATTTATGGTTCAAAATTAATAACACCTCCTAAAAGTGTAATTTGGGGAACAGAAGTGCCCTTTCTAGATCACTATAGTTCTATTTTGAGCAGGAACAATTTATACCAGCCTACTTTTATCAAAGAGTCAGCCTAAGAATTGTTGAAAATGTGTAAAAATTAAATATGTCAATAAGCCTGTTGTTTTATTATTAGTTATTATCATTATTATGTTATTTTATATTACCACCTTTAGAGAGAAGATACATTCCCAAAATTGCTGACAGACATAGAAAGCTTTGCCAGACTTTAGATTTGAAATTCCAATTTCCCAAGTTAAAGTGTTTTCGTGAAAATTGTTATATTAAATACCTTCCTTAGACTTCCATTTAAATTGAACTGGAGCTCCTACTGGTGATCATAGTGTTGAGTCCTGTAGTTTGTTTCACTGTTTAGCTCACTGGGTTGCTGTTTTTAAGACATGGCTAGACAGAGTACAAGTAGAATTTTCTACACAGAATTACTCTACTTCCACGTAATCTTTTGCCATACTTAAAATTGCTGCATTTATCATTGCCATGTTTTATCTTAAATATTTGTGTATATTATTTGGGATACAGGATAAAACTACCATCCCAAGTGTTTACTTCTTTCATACAAGTCAGTTTGCCTGAAACTGGCCTTTCCTGGGCAGATAGCGGATCCAAGGCTGTGACCCCACCCACCTTATGTAATTCTCACATACCAAGTCAATATTTCCCCTGTCCTAAATCTCTCCAGGGTCTCTATCAGACATCTAGAGACCACTACTATGTCCAAAGCTTAAGGAAAAAATCAACTAAATCAATCTTAAATTGTTTACCCTTCCCTGCCTTGTCCATCCTGGTGGATACCCAAATGAAAACCCTAACTAGACTTTTCACCCAAGTCTGTCTTTTGCCTCCTGACTAAAACCAAGAGTTCTCTATAAATGGAGGGGTGGGTGGAGGAAGAGAGAGAGAGAAAGAGAAAGAGAGAGAGAGACAGAGACAGAGACAGAGACAGAGACAGAGACAGAGACAGAGACAGAGACAGAGACAGAGAGAAAAGTAGCTAGCAGCGTTGTGAAAATATGAAAGAAGTATCAGCAGCAGAACTTCCCTGTTACCCCTTACCCCAGAAAGGGTAAAACAGGTGCTAGGTTATTGATGAATATTCACAAATTGTACACTTGAATTAGTTGACATGTATTGCTTGATTTATCTTAATATCACTTATGAGATGGAAAATCTCTCTCTATTTCTAAGAATACATTCTGATGGGTACAAATCTTATTATTCTCAAGCTTGAAGAGAAAAGCTATTCTTGAAAGTAGCCCCTGGAACTAAAGTTTTTCATCATTAAAAGGGAAATAGTAGATTTGAATTGTTCAAAATGTAGTATTTATTTCTGATAAATTAATAAAGACATTTTTCCACCTATAACAGATGGATATGGATTTGGCTATAGTATGTCACAGTCATAAAATAATAAGCTCATGTAGTTAAATAACCACCACATTTTGTATGGAATTGTTAAGTTTTCAAAGTATTTTTCACCTAATTGCTCATCAGGTAGATGCCCACACTAATTATCATTATCTTTATTATGAACATTAATAAGACTACTCTTAAAAATGATTATGTTCTTTTTATAAGTAAATTACACCTGTGCAGACAAATATGTTTCAAGGTAAAAAAGTGATTCCTAAGCTTATGCTTTTGTCAATTCCCTGTAAATAGTGTTAAAACAAGCAGCAATATAAAAAAAATGCAGACTTTTTGGCATTTAGTAGAATTTAAATAGGATGTCCTTAGGTTTACAATGAACATATTTTTAGAGTCATTTTAAGAGAAGGTATTACTACACTAAGTTACTAAAATGCAACTATGGGAACTAATTTTCTAGTAGTTGTGTTAAGGTGAATCAGTGCCAAACTACTCACTACACTAAGTTACTAAAATGCAACTATGGGAACTAATTTTATAGTAGTTGTGTTAAGGTGAATCAGTGCTAAGCTACTCATATTTAATAGCTTCTGGGACAGTGGGATTCAACATCCCAGTGGACCATTCTCTGAAGGACTGAAACTGGTGCAGTGATATTTCTTTTCCTAGTACAAAATAGACGTTCTGAACCATAGTTTCCAAACAGCAGGAGAGATTAATTTAATGAAAACACTGAGTCAATAAAACAAGCATCATCCTATTAGTATAAAAACAGAGCTTTTTGAAATTTTATGTTAAAAATAAAATTTTTCCCTCCAATTCTGGAAATAGAAGTAAGAGTATTTTAATAAATTCAAATAAATTTTTCAAGGCAAAATATAATGATGCACTGGTAAATATTACAACAATTATAACTGTATTCAAAACATTGTTGATGTACAAAATAAAGCAAAATAATATTCCTCTTACTACTATTTATCTTTGACTTCACACCTATATTTTTATATTTTCTTAGTAGAAACAGAATGTTTTTACATTTTCATGTATGTTTGAAGTGGACAGGTAAAAGCTAAAATTACTTTCTTTACATATGCTATGTCATCTCTAGTATCTATTAGTGAAATATATTTGAGGTAATGGGAATTTCTAAAAATGTAAATTCTACGTATTACCATCTCATTCAAACACATAATAAAATAATGAAATATAAAATAGGTACCTGATCTAAAATGTACTTTATTTTTAAATACAGATACCAATTTGATCACATTATAGTGAAAGCATTGAGAATTGTCTTAATCTTAATTTTTTGGTTGAGTATCCTTATCTCTAATTCTATCAAGTTTATCATGACAAAATAAATTCATACAATAAACAATAACAGATATATGTGTAGTTTGTAACAAAAATATTGACTACTGTAATTACTTATTTCTATCAAGAACTAAGTTAAAATAAGACATATGCAATGTTAAAATTTATTTTATTCGGGCCATTTGACACTTAATTCAGCATGATTTTTCAATTTTATAGACAGTAGGCTGTTCAGCAAGAAATAATGAGGTAAAACAGGACCTTGAAATTTCTAGTAGTTTATTTTTTTCTGTGGACATTGAAGTTCAAAATTTAATGCTCTTAAAAAATAAAACCTAGATGGAATGTTTGGAAATACAAAGCAGTCATATTTCATACACGTGTCAAATACAATGGAGGAATCATCTTTTAACTTTTTAAAGAAACTTTACAACATTGAAAAGTAATAAATAGAAACATAAATTTATAAAGAATGAATTGCTGAATTTTCCAAGGAAATAATTATTCAGTAGAGTATATTTTAAAGTAAACTGTAACTTTGAATCAGAGACATTGTCTATTAGACTCAGTAAAAATATCTTTCAGGTATTAATAGGTATGGCTATCCTATACAATGCTTCTTTGAACTTAATATCTAAAAGTCAAACATTCCTCGATTCACTTGCCTAGTTAAATGCCTCTAGCCACTTACTTTTGTTCACGTCATTCTTTATAAAAGTCTTTTATAATATCAATTATTTATAATGTAGTATTCTTTTTCCCTAGCTTTTAACCATAAATTTCTATCTAGCCTTCAAATTTGATACAAGTTTAGTTATGGTTATATTTCATTAATCTATGGTATATACTACTTATGCTATATTTTCTGTGTGTGAATATTGTATACTGGTATACATATTCTTGTAATATATTATCTAGAATAGTTCTGACCAATAGAAGTAAAACATGAGCCTCAAATGCAAGTCAAATATAATTGGATTTAAATAGAAAAAAAAAGGACATTGAGTAAAATTAAAAATATGTTGACTTAATTATAATGAACTATTTCCTAACCTAATAGCTCCAAAATATATATATAAATAGATAGATCGATAGATCGATAGATAGATATGTATATATATATATATATATATACTTCCTATTTTACCCATAATAATTCTTAAAAATATGGTGTTTATTTTCATGTCAGTGCCCACTGATCAGAGTGCTTGCATTGATTCATATGCCTCATAGACATCATTTCAGACATTGTGGGTCAGGTAGACACCATTCAGACAGTACAGGTTATAAAGATATTTGGACATGTTTAGGTGTTCATTAAATTGATAACTATCTCTGTCTTTGCCTCTGTGTTTGAGATATGTATATATATATATATACACACATATATGTGTGTGAATATATATGTGAAATAAATTTAAAGAAAAAGTAATCAAATCAACACGGTAGCAAGGTATTGAAATAAAAACACATACATAGGCCAATGGAATAGAATTTTCAGCTTGTAAATAAACCCACAATTATATTGACAACTAATTATGATAAAACACTGAAGGACATAGAATGAGGCAGGACAGTCTCCTCATAAATACTATTGGGGAAACCGGACAGCCACAGGCAAAATCTTTAAACTAGATTACTTCTTAACACCATACATAGTAGTTAATTAGAAGTGGATTAAAGATTTGCTTGCTTATTACACCTGAAACCATAAAATAAATTTAAAAAACATATAGGTAAAACAATAACAACAACTTCTGAGACCTAACAGATATTTTTGGAAACTCTAATGTCAACAGAAATAAAATCCAAAATAAATCAGACTATATCAAAAAAATAAAAATAAGAAATAGAAAAAAAACTTCCACAGAGTGAAAGAAACTTTCATCAAAACAAAAAGACATACTACTAAATTGGAAAAGATATTTACACATCATAAGTAAAACAAGAGTTTAATAGGCAAAATATATAAAGAACTCTTAAAATTCAATAAAAGAAAAATAAAAAACTGTAACTGAAATTAACAGAAGATCTGAATGACACATTTATAAAGAAGATGTAATGATCAACAATAGTCATATTTAAAGATGTTCTATTTCCTTTGTTATTCAGGAAATACAAATCAAAACAGCAATGGGATATCACTTTACATATGTGAGAATGACTATTATCCAAATGTCTGAAAATAAGTGTTGGCAGGAAGCAAAGTAAAGGGAACACTTATACACTGTTGATGAGAGTGTAAAACGGTAAAACCACTATGAAACACTGTAAGGAGATTATAAAAAAAAGAGCATGTTTTTATAAAATGCATAAAACCTTTAGTGGTGAATATTAGTCACTTACAATCATGAGATGGGGTAGAAGATGTAGCATATATTATAAAGCAAAGCAGGTTAAAAATGAATTTCAATGAAATAAAGTATTTTAAACTTCTAAAATTTTTGCAGAAAAAAATTAAAGTCAATTATTAGAAGGTCATTCAAACTATCCCAAATTAATTTATAGACTTAATATACTTTACTGATCCAAGGTAATTGCTGTACAGGTGAGCAAATACAGAAACCAAAAAGTTTCAGCGTTCCCAGATTTTGACAATTATCTGCTTTTATCAATACTGTGGTTAGTTATTGAGATACAATTCACAGGGATAACTATCTTCCATTCCCCAGAAAATTGACTCAGTCTCCATGTCTTCCAGTTTCATATGCATAAGAGATGCAATCTGATTAAAGATTTACTTTACTTATTGGGTCACTATGAGTAAGAGAGTAATGTTGGCATTGATACAGAGAATGAACCTTTTCTGGAAGTGTTTCTTGAGTAAATTCTCTCTGAAAAATAAAATAGTGGAATGGTACCTGTTTTAAACTTTATCACATTACAATGATATTTTCAGTGCAGAACTTCCATAATGTAATTTGTTATCATATTATTATTTACATCTTTCTCCCTGACATAAATTATGACATAAACAAGACCTATTAATACTTATCCAAACCTCCAGCAGCCATCCTCTTGTGTCCTGTGAGATTTTGCTGGGATTTATCTGATTATTCATTTTATTTAATTATAGTCCACATATCAGTGAAACCATCCTGTATTTTTTGCTCTTTTTCTTTCTGACATAATTTGCTTAACATGACACCCTTTAGTTCTACCCAGATTGATGCAAAGGAAGCATTTTCATTTTTTTAGTAGCTACCTAAAATTCCACTGTGTATAAATAACACAGCTTCTTTATCTAGTCATTGGTTCATGGGCATTTCAGTTTGTCTCCATGTCTTGGCTATTGAGAACTATGAGGCTATGAACATAGGAATACAGATATTTTTCCTGATTAGAGAGCTTGTATTTCTTTGAGTATATGCTTAGGAATGAAATTGCTGGATCAAATGGTAATTCCATCTTTTTTTTGGGGGGGGGACAATCACCACTAAGTTTTTCAAAGAGGTTACACTAATTTACGTTCCCACCAACAGCAAAGGTGGGTTCCTTTTTCTCAAAACCCTCCCCAACACTTCTCATTTCTAGACATAGATATATGTTGTTTTTAACAGTGTGAGGTGGTATCTCACTGTGATTTTTATTTTTATTTCTCTCATGATGAGCAAATCAGAGTATTTTTATGAGTCTGTAGGGCATCTATGTGTCTTTGGATAGGCACACATTTTTTGCAAGTGTCATTTTTTTGTTGAAATGTATGAACTCTTTGTATATTTTAAAGATTAAATTTGCATCTGATGTATGTTGTGTGAATATATTCTAGAATTCCATGGGCCCTTTTTTAGTAGGGTTTTGTTTGTTTGTTTTTTGCTATGCAGAAACTTTTTAGTTTGATGTAGTCCCAATTATTTAGTTTTACTTTGCTTACTTTTGCTATAGCTGTTCTTTTTCCAAAGATTTTCTTTGAGCATGAGGTACTAGAGTGTTTGCCCTCATTTATTTGTAAGTATTTTATGATTTCAGTCGTCTTCCCAGGTTTATGATATATTTTGAGGTAACTTTGTGTATGGTGTTACTGAATAAAACAATCTTTTTCTGTTTGCTTTAAAAGATGTTTATACAGTTTCTCAAGGCTGTTTCTTGAATAGACATATTTTGTGTTGGGTGGTCTTGGATATGTTGTCAAAGAATAACTGTCCAAATAGGAGTGACTTTATTTATGGACCCTTAATTTTATTTAATTACTCTGTGTGTCTGATTTTGTTTCAGTACTATACTGCTGTAAAGATGATTGCTTTGCAGTATTCTTTGAACTCAGAGAGTGTGATTCCTCTGCTGCTCCTTTTCATCTCTTTCCGAATAGCTTTAACTATTCAAGGTCTTTTTTAATTCCAAATAACTTTAACAATTCGAGGTCTTTTTTTAATTCCAAATACACTTCAGAGTTGTTTGCTCAATTATCTTGACAGGAATCACTTTAAATCTCTGAATTGCTTTGTGTCATTTGGCTCTTTTAAATTAATTCTTCTAAGCAACGTGCATGATTTGAGCATTCACATATCTGTTACTTCTATTTCCTTTGTTAAAGCTTTAGAGTTTTTATTGTAGAGGTTCTCACCTACATTTTTAGGTTTGTTCCCTGTTATTTGACCTTTTTTGCTGCTATTAAAAATGGAATTTCTTTCCTAATTTCATTGTATATAGGAATGCTACTGATATGGGGTGCTAATTTTATATCCTGTCACATTATATACCAATATATTGCATCCAACAGTTTTTTTCGGTGCAACATTTAGAATTTCCCTGATATAATGTCATGTCATCTGCAAATAATGGTAGTTTTATTTATTCTTTTCCAATTCGTATTATTGATTTTTTTGTTTTTGTTAGTGTTTTGTTTTTGCTCCGATCAAGACTTCCAGGATAATAGACATGAAGGAGGACAACCTTGTCTTGTTCAATATCTTAGGGGAAAACATTTAAGTTTTTCCCAGTAAGTACTATGTTGTCTATGAGTTTGTTGTATGCTATTATTATGTTGAGATATGCTCCCTCTATTTCATTTGGTGAATGATTTTATCATGAATAGGTGCTGAATTTTGTCAAATATTTTATGATCTTTACATTAATTGGTTTGCATTTGTTGAAATTTCTTGCAACTCTGTAATGAGTCTCATTTAATAATGGTTCATTCATTCGAATTTGCTATTGTATTATATTTGCCAAGATTTTGATGAGGATTTTTTCTATATTTATATTTCTATATTTCTATATTTATCAGTAAAATTGGAATATAGTTTACTTTTATGATGCTTTCTTTGGTTTGGGGGATTAGAGTAATATTAACCTCATAAATGCATCTAGGAGTTTTCCAACTTTTTTGATTATGTTGACTAGTGTAAGGATTATAGGTCTTCTTCAAACATTTCATAGTATTTGCCAGTGAAACCTTCTAAACTTGGGCTAATTTTTTTTGGAATGTGTCCATTTCTCCATGACTGATGAATTTGCTCGCATATAACTGCACATGATAATCTCTCATGATCCTTTGCATTTTTATATTGTCAGCTGTAATATGAACTCTTTCACTTATGAACCCTGCTATTAGAGTTCTTTCTGAGACTAGTTAGGGATCTATCAATTGTGTTTCATTATTTTTAAAAAAATCTTGGTTTTATTCATCTTGTTGTTCTTTTGTTTTCAATTTCCTTTGTTTTTGCTCTTTTTAATTATGTCCTTTCTTCTGTTGATTTTTAAGTTTGATTGTTCTTCACTTTCTAGTTCCTTCAGGTGTGAGGTTAGGGATTTAATTTGGGCTTTCATTGCTTTTTTGTAATGAACTTGTATAGTTATAATCTTTCCTCTCAGAACTGCTTTGATACATCCCATATGTTCTCTTAACTTGTCTCTTCATTTTCATTTGTTTCCAGATAAGTCTTAAGTTCATCTGTGATCCATGAGCTATTAAGAAGTGTGTTGTTCAATCTCCATATCACTGTGGTTCTTGCAGTTTTGCTCTTCTGGTTCATTTCTGCTTTCACCTTCTTGTGGTCATAAAAGATGCTTTCTAAAATTTCTTTCTTGTTAAATTTATAGACTTGTTTTTTATCCCAATATCCAGTCTATCCTTAAGAACGTTTATACATATTTGAGAAATGTATATTATTTTTGTGGGGGTAGACTACCCTGTATATGTATGTTAGGTCCATGTGATCTATTTCTACTTTTAATGTCCCTATTTCTTTGCTGATTTTCTGCCTGAATGATCTATTGAAGTCAGTGGAGTATTGAAGTCCCCTGCTATTATTGTGTTATGTCAGTGTCTGCCTTTAGTTCTTTCAGTATTTTCAAAATATATTGAGATGGTCCAGCATTGGGTGCATATATGTTAACAATAGTTACTTCTTGATGAATTATGCTTTTGGCTATAATGTGGTATCCTCATTGCCTTGAGATATCTTTTAGGTGGGATCTTATCTTTTATTAAATTAGTATTGAAGTTTCTGATTTCCTTTCATCACTGTTGCTTTGATACATTTTTCCAATAGACTTTGACATCCATCATGTGTTTATCTTTGAATCTTATGTAAGTTTCTTTCAAGGATCTTATTGAATGCTGTTTTCAATTCACATAAAAACTCTGTGCCTTTAGATTGGTGTGTTCAGTCCATTCACATTTAAGGCAATACTTAGGGCTTTAAGTTGTCATTTGAGTCTTTGATTTCTGTTGATTTTCTGTATCTATTGCTTCATTTCCACTTTACTTTTATTTTGATTTTCTTCTCTAAGGTTTTCTTCCAATTGATTCTACATATCAGCTACGTAGCTCTTTGAGTTAGGTTTGGTGACTGTCATGGATTGTCACTATCTTTAATCTCTATGATAGTCTTTTATGAGCTGTCACCATGTTGTATTTATATGTTCATATTGATTCTATGATTTTATTTCCACTTTGGTGATTTTTGTTCTTGCCCTAGGTCTTGTTTTGTTTCTGCATGTGGTTTCTTTTTTATCACTATTTTCAGGGTTTGGTGGATCTTTGTTTTCTTTTTTCCCTTTTGTACGAACCCCTTCAGGATTTCTTGAATTGAGGGACTGAACTTGCAAAAATCCATTACATTCTGTTTACCATTGAAGACCTTTATTTCTCCATCATATTTGAATGATCATTTTATAGGATAGACTATACTTGGCTTGGTTGGTAGTTTTGTCTTTTAGTATTTTGAATACAGTATTCCACTGTCTCCTAAATTGTAATGTTTTTTCCTGAGAACTCTAAGAATAACCTGATGGGTTGTCCTTTGTAAGACAGTTCCCTTGTGCTCTGTTAATCACAGGTTTTGAAATGTTCTCTGGTGCTGGAAGTATTCTTTTAGTTTTTGCAACTCCCCAATCAAGGGGCAAGTCCAGAGCTTGCCCCTGTGAGTTCCCTTTATCCTGGGAAGTGTGTGTATTGGTATTAACTCTTCTCATACCTCCAGCAGAGGGTTTGGGAGGGTGGGGCTCCCAGGTATATCTTGTATACACTCCCATGCAGTTACGGTTGCTTCTTTGGGGCAATCATTTTCTAATGTATTAATGAAATGCAATTTATATTATGATGTTGTATCTCAAGGTTATATTAAAAACAATGAGTAAGTCTGTCTTTAAAATCTACCTGAAAAATATGATGCTACATTCTTGAGAAAAATGTCCTTAAAAAGTCTCTCACAGTTTAAAATGATTTCAAAATTAATGCATTTGAAAGTACTAAATTCTGTTATGTTAATTTCTATAGTTATTTCAGATCTGTGCTAATTCTATCATTTATTGTTTATGTAGAATACCTATTGGAGTTGATTTAAAATATTAAAAGACAATTATAACACAAATTCAATAATTATTCATAATAATTTGATCATGAAAACACAAGGATTGAATTTTATTATAGATTCTTACTAAAAGCAATAAAATATGCTTATAGTTATGAATCAGCAGAACAAGTGGAACGGTGAGGTGCATGCCAAAATTTTATTCAAATATCCATGTGTGGCATAGAATTAAATAATCGTTTCCATAAAAATCTATATCAAATAATTGCATTGACATGAAGATGATGTACTAAAGAAAATCACTGGATTATCTAACTACAAAGAGCTTTAATCACTAATGTCAATGTCAATCACTATAAGGAAGCTTAACTAAAAATATTAATTATTAAATATTAAATATTTCAGGTGTGAAATAAGTTTTAACTAAAAAGATATTGGATATCTCTTGTTAGAGAGAAAATGATACATAGCCTGCTAGTCATTAAGTTATATAAGAGCAAGACTAATATTGACTGCTTACAGCAATTAATATTTTTTTGCCTTCTGACACTGAACTTTAAAGAAAGGATAGACTTCAAAGCAATGATGTAAGAGATTAATGCATTTTAACTATAAATAATGTAGATTAATACTTGTTGCATTCCATGTTGCTTCCTCTAGAACTTCAAGTATAAGTTTTATCCAGGTCCTAAGTAGATAATGTTATGATTGACAAATACTTAAGAGAAAGCTTCAGTTTTACAAAGTGTGGAAATCACATAATTTGAACATTGCAATTTTCAGGATACTCAAACCAAGAAAATAGGCATCAAATAAAAATTATGCTATATGTCACATGAACAGAAGGGATAAGTAAAGGTAAAATGGGAATTTTATAAGAAGGTAATTATTTTCCCAAGATGTCTATTTCATAATGTCCTAATTCTAAAGTCCTGATTCTTAAAACTTGTGACTATTACTGTATATGATGAAAAGGATTTGGTAAACCAGGTTAAATGAGGACATCATGATAACATTATCCTATATTATGTAGGGACCCTTAAACTAACACTCAGTTTCCTAAAACTATCAGTTATTCTCCAGCTATTGACAAAGTCCGATATAATTATGGAAGAAGAATAAGAGAGATGTGTTACTGCTGATTTGAATTTGAAGGAAGGGGTTCAAGAATGCAGGAGTGTGGGCTACCTCTGGAATCTGGAAGACGCAAGCAAATGGAGATTTTTCAGAGACTACAAAAAGCAATTAGACTCTGTGGACCTTAATTTTTTCCTAGTAATGTTGGCCTTCTAGAGAACCATTGGGTGACACATATGTTTAATTTTAAGATACTAAATTTGTGCTGATTTGTTATAACAATAATAGACTGAGACAAGAAGATACTAAGAAAATGTATTTGGAGTAGGAGAATCAGACAAAATTTCATTGAAAAGGAAATGGTCAACTTTCCTAGAGTGAAAATCAGCTAGGCACTTACAAATTGTATCAGCAGAGAGAATAATGTAAGTGAAGGTCAAGAGGTAAGATTGTTTCTAAAGTTTAAACGTAGATGGTAACTTAATGGGCGGTTACTGAAAGATGAAACTAAAGAGATAACAAATGACGAATCATAAAGTCTAGACATGATAGCCTGGATTGTACTTGAATAATGAATAATTGTGTGACATGAAAAAAATATGTTATGCAAATTACAAATATTCTAATGTGGTAGAAGGGTAAAATGGGGTAAAAGTCACGGATAATAAGGAAATCATTTAATATGATATTGAAGTAAGATAAAAGCATAGTGTCTGGATTGAAAGCAATTATGATGGAAAAGAAGAAAAACTAAGACATGTAAGAGAAAGTATTAATAAGTCAAGCTTGATAACTGAGTGAAGTTGGTTCCAGAAATAGGAAACAGTTAAATACAAACTCAGGTTTCTGAGTAAAATGTTGAGTATTATTGATACTGGGAATAACTGCAGAAATAAGTGGAAGGAAGACATAGAGCATATCTTCAGGTATATTTCATTTGTGATTTCTGTCAGAACTCTAGCTGATTTGATTAATTTATTCCATATATAACTTTAAAGCAAAATGGGTTATTTATATATGTATATGTTATATATAGATGTATATTGCTATGATATATAGAGGCAATGAAGCCAACAAATGAAATACAAATCCAAAGGAAAAATAGGTTCTATACCTAAGGAATGTCAATTTTAATAACCAGACTGTGCAGAAAAGTCCAAATGAAAATATTCCCAGAAAGTTGAGATGAATTCAGGAAAGAGTCTTAGGATGTGAAAGATAATTAAACCCATAAAATCCAGCTAAAATAAAAGAGGAGGGGTACCATGAGGACTCAATATTCCATCTCATTACACTTCAACGTATATATGATTTTGACAATTTTAGTTAATTTGTTTTGAATTATATACACTTTAATGATATGTGTAAGAATAAATGGAAAAAAATGCCTAAATGATTGTGAAATAATTATAAAGGTCTTTTTACAGCTAGCAATTTTTTTTTTCCTTTTATTTGGAAGAGGTATGGATTTGAATTTCAGTTTGTACTCCTAAAGCCAGAGAGAAATATTTGACTCCCAATATACAGTTCAATCTTCATTCTAATAATCAACTCTCTTTATAGAAAGAGTCCTATTAATCTTTCTCAAAGAGCAGATGTACTCAAAATTAAGCTAAAACATTATTATGAGCAAGATACAGCACATGCAAAAACATGGATGAACTCAAAAGCATTTTGCTATGTTAAAAGTACATAGACTCAAAAAGATTTTGTAATGCATAATTCGTTTACATACTATTCTGGAAGAAGCAATACCATAAGTGAACAAATTCAGATTAGGATTATGGACAAATGAAATTGATAGATGCTAAGAAGCGTGATAGCATTATTTGGGGTGATACTTTTTTTTCATTATCTTGATTTTGGAGGTAGTTGCATAACTATATATGAACTTATAGAACTATATGCCTATTTAAATTTTGATCACATTTTGTTGTAATTTAATTTTAAATATCTAAGTAAATGGTAAAGACAAATTATCTTATGACGTATAGTAGTCAGTATGTAAAGCAAAACTCATTCAATGAATGTATTAACATATTAAATATGCTTGATATTTAATAAATTAGTGCTTTAATAGCTTTTAAAACATCAAATATTTTAAAATGAATGACCAAACATCAATATGCAAAAAATTTATAACTAATTAGTCAAGTTCTAGATGTTTATTATGTTCAAATTGAGAATATGTAAAAAATATTAACTGATTTAGTTAAATGTCATTTAATAATTCAAAAAGAGGTGGCAAAAGTCAGGAAGATTTTGGCAGGTTTTAAGGTGCTAAATTAATTTTAATAGCCTGCATGATGATGATGAATAAAATGATAATGATGATGACAACATCTTGGTAATAAATTCAATACCACAGTCAATTAAGTTGCATGAAAGGCCATTATCTTTAGTCCAAATGCAAATTCATTAAAAAAAGAGAGAGAAAAGGTAAGATAAAGAAAGGAAAAAATAGAAAAAAAAAAAGAAATGTACAGGTGTCTATGAATAAAAATTTGTAAAGGTAGGTTTTGCTCTAGGCATAACCGGTTGAAGCATTTTATAGAATAGCAATACTGCAGTTTCAATCTCCAACCTAAAAGGGAATTCCTGATTGCTTTATATTAGATCTCTTACTAATAGCACTCAAAACTTAAAGCTTGCTCTTACATATTGCTTCTCTTAATGTTCCCAGTTCTCCTTAGTGCCAACTAAATTATTTAGATATTGGTTTATCAACCTCTTCTCTATTGCCTCTTTTTGAAACTCCCTGCTGAGCTTGAATGTGCACAAAGGAATGCTCAGGGAAAATAAAGAAGAAATTTAAGAGCCATAAGAGCACTGTCTTTCTCCACACCAATAAGAACGTTTAAGACACATCTGAGATTTTCTTTTACCCTTGTTGGTTCTCACTTTTATTACAACATCTTTACTCAAATTGTCAAAGAAGATAAAAAGCTGTTCCAATGTGATCGTTCTTTGTATTACTAAACAACAGGGGATGGTGGTACAAACGATTCTGCTAAATGATTTTCTTTTTCCCAAGGTATCAGACTACATATAATCAGGGCATTTATTATGGAGTCTGCTCATAGCTTTAAGGCATCCAGGAAAAGAGTGAAAGATATAGTGTATTAATATGTGTTGCATAGTACAGTCTGTGAGGACCTTATATAAGATTTAAACATGCCTCTACCTATATTTAATTAGCTAAGCCATATCTGTTAGCTTCAACTTGGTTTGTCAGTTTTCCTAGAAGTAGCACATCATATTTATGTTAATAAAAACAAATATACTGATCTTCAAAATATCATTAAATTAAAAAATTAAAAACACATTTCATGTCATTTAAAAATTAAAGAACTGTTCCATTTTTATTCACTTTTAATAATGAGTCAGGCTTTATTACTGGTATACACAGGTTTTACTTTACACTCAGTGTGAAAAACTTAGATTCTTCCCTGATTCTAGGACCCTAAAATCTCATAACTAAGAGCCATTCAATTAAAATATAAGGACAAAAACTGTATAATTTTAAATTATTTTATTGCCTCTGTGATATAAATCTTTAAAAAATCCTCTTGCCAGTTTCATAACCTTGGGTAGTTATCCTTTTGAAATTTAGGGAGAGAGAAAGAGAGAGACCGAGATCCCTTTTCTCCCAGCCTGCATAAGAGGGTAAGGGGAGAGACTTTGGTGAATGTCTTTTTTCAATTATGTGACTACTAATTATCAGGTAGATGAGGGAAACTTTCAGTTAACATATCAGATTATGTCCTTTCTCCCCTGTTGTAACAAACTTGAATAAGGTCTTCCTTGCCTGCATAACATTTTTAAAAGGAATTTTTGCTTTCAGATAATACCAGTTAGTTGATATCAATGTTAATATAGAAAGCAATCTGATCTAAAAAGATTTGAATCTTATCATATTGGATTGGTGTTAGGTAAGTGCTTGTTTTCCCTATTTTAGTATTAACTTGTCTATGTTTTAAATAAATTTAGAGTTCACACAAAACTATAAGATTTCTAAGATTAAGAATTCTAGTTTATCAAGAAAATCTTGCTGCCTCTTAGTTTTTTCCCCTTCAATCTAAACTTTCTGGATGGGTTCTATATCATATAAGGGTCCTTCCTCCATATTTGCAATCCAGTAATGTACTATTCTGATTTCTCCAGAGAAACAGAAAATAAAAGCATGTAACTAGATACACATATTATATTTCATATAGTATTATAAAAACATAAATATATTTTATCATATAACAATTTAAATAGCATAATATATTTATAATAACTTAATATGATGCTGTGTGTGTGTATGTGTGTGTGTGTGTGTGTGTGTGTGTGTGTGCGCGCACGCGCACGCATGCAAATTGAGTCAAGCTATTATGAATCTAAGAATTTCCAAGATTTTATAGCTGGCAAACTGGAGACTCAGAGGAACCAAAGGTATAGATCCAGTTTTAGTGCAAAAGCAAAGACAAACCAAAGTTCCAGACAGAATGAATTTACTTTTATTTTACCATTTTGTTTTATTCAGGCTTTCAAAGGGCTGAATGCAGCCGATTCATATTGAGCATGGCAGTTCTTTTTAATTCAGTAAATCATATTTTGCTCTCATTCAGAAACATCCTCTTAGATGTACCTAGGACAATGTTTAACCATATTTCTGGGGACCCAGGGACCTGAAGCAATAATTAACCATCACAATTAGTGAATTATTTCCCGTTCTATCCATTGAGCATAACATTATGAATGGTTAGGTTTGAATTCCATTGATATTTTATTTAAACGTATCAATTCGTTTTCTTCAGATTATTAAGCACCTAATAAAGCAAATAATTTCAATTCTATTCTCATTCTAAATTAAAATATAATTTTATCATCCTTACAAAACAACTTGTCAAATGCCATTAATTTATATTTTAATAAGTTTACTTCTAATAGCAAACATAAGAATTAAATGAAAACATTTAATTTTCACAACATATCTTTCAAAGCTAATTATTAAAAACATTCTAAATATTGTGTGCTATGTAATAAGTATATTCTTTTAAAGCAATCACCCTCAGTCACAGACACACATTTCTGTGTACACACACACAAACACACACAAATACATATATACAGAGAAATTGTTGGTTTATTGAGAACAGTGATTTTTTTTTAGCTTTTAATATGTAGTAGATTCTTAGACTTTGTGAATGATGATATAAATAAGCATAATAGAGAGTCAAAAATGTTAATCATAATTTTCTTCTAAAAGGGATAGAATTTTTAGAGAAATTGAATTGAATCTGTAAATAATTTGGAGAATCATTTCCAGTTTAATAATACTAAGTATTCTAATTTACGTGTATAACATTTTCTTGATTTAATTCTTTGATAACCTTAAAAATATTTTGCACTTTTAGTGTACAAAACGTATCCTTTTTTCTTTAAATGTGTGGTTGCACACTTCCAAATTATAATTGCAAACAGAGATGTATTCTCAAATGTGTTTTAGAATTGCTCATTAAAAATACACAATATGAATTTTATATTATTTTTTGTATATTGATATCCTTTTTGACAACTTACCAATTTTATTAGTTCTAATAGTATGCACACGTATTTTTTTGAATTAATTAGCGATTGAACTTTATAATATTGTGCTGTCTGTAGAGGCATTTACTTTTTCCTTTATAATTTGGATTTTTTTCTTAATGTCACACTTTAGAATCTCTAATTAAATATTGAAGAGAAGTACAAAAGACGAACATCTCTGTCCTGTTTCTGAGATTACAAGGAAAGGACTGAGTTTTTCAACATTAAGTATAATATTAAGCATGCATTTTTACTTAAATGCATTTTATATAATGAAGGTGTTCCTTTCCATTCCTGGGTTGTAAGATATTCTTATCATGAAAAGTATTGATGCTCATGAATATTATTTTCCTTGTCTATTTTAATGTTCACTTTTTTGTTTTTTGATATACCATGGTATATCAATTGATTCTTGGATGTTAAGCTAAACTTGAATCTCTGAATAATTCCCATTCAAACATGAGTTTTTTTCCTCCTTTGCATTTTGGAATCCTTTTTATCTTTTTCTTGCCTAATTCCTCTGGCTAAGAACTCCAGCATGATGTTAAATAACATAGTGGAAGTGAACAGATTTGCCTTGCTCCTGACTTTAGAGAAAACACTTTCAATGTTTCTCTATTGACCATTGGGTTAGCTGTGGTTTATCACATATGGTCTCCATTATGTTGCTGTATGTACCTTCTATCGCCATTTTGTATTTCTGCAAGGTTTTTATCAAAATGCATGTTGGATCTTTTCAATAGATTTTCTGCATTGGTTGATATTATCATGTGATTTTTCTCTTTGGTCTTGTTGAAATAGCATATTGCATTATTAGATTACTTTGAGTCATCCTTGCATCCTTGGGATAATACCCATGATCCTTTTCATTCATTGATTGGATTGTATTTGTTAATTTTTGTCAATAATTTTTACATCTATGTTACTTAGAGATACTGGTCTATAATTCTCTTTCTTTTTGATGTTTATATCACCTTTTGATAGTGTACTCTTAGCCTCATATAAAGTGTTTGGAAATGTTCCCTGTTTTTCAAAATTTTGTTGTTATTTTTTGTTTTAAAAATTCCTTTCTATTTAACATAATTTAGAAAGTATTTTCTTAATGGTTGCACTGGGGATTACATTTAATATATCTTCTAAGAACATTTTAGCATAGATTGATACCAATTTTATTTGAATATACGAAAAATTTTTTTCCAAAATAATTTCATTCCCTTCGCCCGTCCTTGTGCTATTATACAAAGTATAACTTCATACAGTAGAAGCCCTTCAAATATTTTTAATTATAGCTTTATGAGGCTATATTTTAAAATCCTATGGCAGAGGAAAACTGTTAAAATAAATATGCATGTATACTTCCTTTTATCTTTATCTGGTAGCTTGCCACTGACTTTAACTTCATGATAATTCAAATTATGCTCTAATGACCTTTTGTTTCAACCTGAAGGATTACTGTTAGTATTAATATAAGGTAACTGCTTATGTTTTCTTTCTGATTTGCTTTGACATAATTTTTCTACATTTTTGAAGAAATTGTTTGCTAGTTTTAGAATTCTTGATTCACAATTTTTTGTTCCACCTTGAGCATGATATCCCACTGCTTACTGGCTTTAATGGTTTCCAGTGAGAAATCAGCTTTTATTCTTATTGATGTTAACTTATATGTGATAAATCATTCTTTGTCATTGTCTTTCTGCCTTTTGACTATAATGTTGGTAACTATGGATTGCTTTGAATTTACCCTACTTGAAGTTTTATGAACTCCTTTTATGTCTAAACTTATAGATAAATATACACATGTATCTATGCATAATTATGTATGTATAAAAATCTTTATACATATAGATATAAATACATATCTACCAAGATACAAAGACAGGTGTGTACACACACATATATATCTACATACATGCATGAATACATACATACATGCATAATCATTGTACCTATACTTTCATTGTAATTGCTAGAAAATTACTTCCAACAATTATTTGAAACCATTTATATTAGTTGATATAAATCCTATATTTAATAAATTCCAATATATGGGTTTCTTCAGTGATAGCTTTTATTGACTTTTATTATCTGTTCATAGACTATTCTTTTCTGTTTTGCTGTATGCTTTAATATTGGTATCGTTGTTGAAAATGGACATTAAAAATAAATACGGCAATACTAAAATTCAGACTAAGCCACGATCAAGGTTTTCATTATTGTTACTGCTGTTTCTGTTGTTATTTTTGCTGTTTAATGATTTTCCAGGACTCTTCTCTACGTTTTTTTTTTTCCACATTCAGTTTCTGAAGTCTCTACTTGGTATTTTGTTCATCAGCTGAAGGTTAAATGCCTTTAACAAACATGTCTTCAATTATTTGCAAATAGGATTTATGTGTCTGTGGTTAGGCACTCCTTCAAGGCTCCAGTAATATGCAACTTGACTCAACCATCATTTCTTAATTGCCTAAACCTCAAGGTCAGCAATAAATAAGAGACTTGGCTCTCCTTATGTCATGCAAGACTTGAGTGCAATTTTCATATGCACGTAGCCTTCTATCCCAAGGACTATATAAGAACTTTTCAAAATGGTGTTGATCTCATGCTCTGAAATTTTCTTTCAAGTATTTCAGTTAGACTTTTTTATGCCAAAACTTTCATTATTATCTAGAGAAGATGAAATACTAACTCTATTCTCAAAAAACACTTAAAGTATATGTTTTATCACTGAATAAGCTATGAATCAGATCAAATAAAGAAAATCACTGTGAATGGAATTTTTCCAGAAATTTCAAACCAGTTGAATAGTTCTCTGGGGATGGAATATTTCAGGGGAGATACAAAGTCATTCTGCTGCCTCTAGTGGATGCTAGGCTGCTGTTTTTCACAGGCTGCCATGTGTCTAAAACTGTTGCTTTTCATGTCTTGCAAAGACCTGAAGAAAGTGGGATGGTAATGAGACAAGTTAAATGAGACAAGTTCCTACTGGGAGTCTTTGCTTTTCTTGAAGAAACATTCATCAGATTGTTTAAACCCTTTGATTAATTTGCAGAATTCTGAAAATGCTGATTTTGACAATTTTTCTAATGTTCTGATAGTTTCTATGAAAGAGTGACTTTATAGAGATCCTATTCAACCATTCTGCATATGTCTCTCTGCCACTCCATTTTATATATATATATGATTTTTAAAATATTCTATTAAATACTATAGTAAGTATGATTAAGAAGTAAATATGCATTTGTATTTTTTAAATACTTCATCTCTGATTGAAAATGTCTTAATTTGTGTCAAACAGAAAAACCTACTTTAATATATATTTGTTGAATCTTTAAAGAATATTTAATTCTACTATAGAAAATAGGAGATATTAGAATAAAATCAGTAGCTCATAAAATGTTGAGTGGTCAAAGAATTTATGTATTATATATAATATGATATATTATTATATATATGCTAAAAATCCAGAAGAATAAGAAGTATATATCACACACATAAAATATATATTCTCCCAAATATTGCCAAATCTTTAAATTAACCATAATTTGTAATACCAATTTGTGACATATATACATTCTACCCTTGACATGCAGGTAAAAGCAATAGTTGCTTAGCAGATAATCTATAAATTGGTTATTGACCAGGGATATTCTGTTACTTACATCTTCTGTTTTCTTGTTATTTGATTATTCATAGATTCTACTTTTTTAAATCTTCAATTGCTTTCTTGTTGCATCTCATTTTTAATTTTTATTTCTTTTTTCAATGAAAAAATAGTGAAATTACTAAATTATATCTTATTTTTCTACTCAAGAGAAAATATAATCGATCTCATAAATCCAGTAGTCATTATGTGGGTACAGATTTAGTGCAGGACTTCTCAAGGACTGTTTATCTGGAAAGAATTAAGAATCAAACTGCCTTAGATTAAAACTAATTCTGGATGGCAGAGATGGAAGAGGCATACTGGGGTATCAGGAAAACTCAATCACAATTGGTGGACAGTATCAAAAGCCCAAGTATCTAAGTAGTCTGGCATCAGACTCCTGATCATGCTATCCTTATAGGTATATTACACTTGAGCATTTAACGCTGCTTCCTATCTTATATCCTTCTTGATAGAGCATAATTGATGGACAAGACTGTGCGATAGCCACTTATATTCTGAGTAAAATTGAGTTGTGTAAGTGCGTGTTTCATTTCAAAAGTCATTTATCTCCTTGGATTGGTTTTATTGTAGATCCTCAACTCCAGAAATATAATAAACATTATAGTAGTTCTGAAATTATGCTTATCATCCATTCTGAATTAAGAGGAAAGTACATATGGAGATAGGAGAACACATTTACTAAAATTATTAGAATTGAAAAGTAAGTCTAAAGCTAAAAAGAAGAAAGAGAAAGTATTTTGTGAAAGAAATAAATCTTTGACTCACATGGATAGATCCAGTGACTTTTCTGAGGTTAGAGGTCAATGCAATTATTGTGGGTTTTTACTATCACAATTATTTAAACTGAAACTCTATTCTCAATGACATGAGACAAGTGAATGTACCTGAGTTTTGAAAGGCAGAAATGAAATAGAAAACATATTAGGAGAGTGAGTAAAGTTACAGAGAGAATTGTAGTTCTTGTAATTTTTGATGAAATTCTAGTTTACTTTGTTGGTTTATGAGAGCATCTGGTGCTGGGGGCAGAACGTACAGCAAAGACGAAGTGGAGTTGGCAGAACATCAGAAACACCTCGTCTGGAAAACCAGGCGAAGGCCATAGTAGAAAACCATTGGGGCAGTGTTACTGTAACTGTTTCACTCCCAAGAATAAGAAGAGACAGCTATATAGCAAAAAAACAAAAGGCTGAATCAACAAATCTAATGTAAAAATAAAATTGCTAGCATAAGCTGCTCAAAGAGTAAGCTGCTGAAGGTCATTCCGTGTATGACTTCCATAAATAGGTAGAAGGCAGGGTATTCAAGGCTCTCAGTCCACGAGGTTGTTGGCCTCTTGACTCTACCTTTCTATCACTCTCCTGCAGCACCCCCTCTTCTCCCCTGTTCACTGGGAGGGATCTTGCCAATCTGGGGTAGCTTATCCAGGATATCATATCTGACTTCAGTTTCCTCAAATCCTGGACTAGATGAATATTAAGTTTATGATAAAAGTCTCTAAAAATTATCTGCAGTTCAACTCTATCATAGATATCCCAAACCTGGAGACAGTTGGAGATCAACAATAGTTTCAATTTTTCTTAGGGTTTTAAAATTTCCTATTGTCGTCCATTACTCACCAGTGTGTCCTTTCCAACTGCTTGGTTTTCTCAATTCAAGCCTAGTCAGATGAAAGCATAATATATAATGTTTAACCAGCTGTTGTAAAGTCAAATTCTTGTCTTTAATTCAATATTCCTCACATAATTAAATATACATATGTACATACTTTAAAAAATATATAAATTCATACATTATATACATTATACACATGTATGCATACATATATATGTATACACACACACACACACACATATATATATAGATATATAGATATATATATGATGCTGACTGAAACAGTAGATCTATCTTATTTCTTTTGGGGGACCACCTTGGAAATATACTATGGAAATTCACTGTGGTTACTTAATTCAGCTCTATTTCTGCCATTGATACCACTACAAAGAAACTACCTCAAGAAAATTGGAAGTTATCCTAAGAAAATGTAGAAGTGTTTTGAAAGCAGTAGTATCAATAAATAAACTTTCAGTAATTTGCATTTAGAGTAGTGGTGTGACTACATTATACTACTCTGTTGTGACACTATCATGTGCAAAATTATTTAGCGAAAATTACTATATATCTCTTACACAGCAACTCTGTGTAAGGGAATGGTTGTTAGAGGCATCTTACACAATCACTGAACAGACTATCAGGTATAGATACCATATCTCAGTAGAAAATACCTATGCATAGGAAAATTCTGTCGTTGTTTGATAAGTTGAAACCCTAACCCCCAGTACCTTTGATTGTGACTATTTGAGAATAGAGTAATTGCTGAAGAAATGAGTTAAGATAAGTTCATGCTGGAGTAGAGTGGACTTTAATCTCCTGTGAGATCTATCCTAAAAGTGGAGTCTTGCATACAGACACAGAGGATGATAGCCATGCTTAGATGAAAGTAGAGACTGAAGTTATACTGGAAATATCTGAGGCAATGAAAGGAAAGATCCTCTTCTAGAGTTTTCAAAGGGGCCATGGTCTCTATTCTCCATAACTGCAAGAGAATAAAATTTCTTGTGTTTTCAAATGTCCCTTTTGTAGTACTTTGTTATAGCCACACAAGGAAACCAATACAGTGTGTATGAAGTTATTAGCTAATTAAAGTATTGTGATTGAATTACTGAAGTCTATTTTTAATGCACAGTTTATGATTTAAAAATCCTATAATTTTATCATGATAGATTGACTAGACTTCTACTATGCGTCATAGTCTTGTAGCGGACTAGACATCCACATTTGAGAGAAAGATATTATTAAATCATTTCAGAAATAACATTTTAGAAATAAGAAAAGAAACTTAGATTAGTGAGGCATGGGGAAGAGAAGAGAGAGAATGACAGAAAGGAGAGCGAAAATAAGAGAGAGGACAAGGACAAAGAGGAGGGATAATGAATATGATGAGTCAAACCATATATTTCTTATACCAACTGCCTTTGTATTTGCAAACACCTTGTCTGAACACATCCTGGGTGTACACCAAAGAATGAATGATTTATAGTCTATTCCATAAAACCTCAGAGTTGTTAGTTCTGCAAATCACAGATACATGAATCACATGCATGAAACAATGAAAGGCAGTATATGAATAGGTTCCAAATTGGTCTTCTTTTGAAGGTAATTAGACAATGTATCTTTATTTTTACACTGGGACACAATAATACCTATTATATAATTGAGTTTATAGACTTAGTGAAGGTTTTTATATGAGATCTTTACTGTGAAATATTGTATAACTGAAAATAGTGCTGCTTACTGTCATTTTAATTGCAAATAAATATAAATTGCTATGGTGTGACAAAATATAGGAAAAAAATCTAATAAAAACGTCATGTTTGCTCTATTGCCTAGCATTAAGAGGAAACACCTATAAAGCACAGCATGCATATGAGGATCCACTTTATCATTTATATCATTAAAGGCAGCTTCTATTTACTTAACTAAATGACTCCCCACTCTTTATGACCTCCACTTTAACATTGACTGTATTCTAATATTTCTATAGAAAATTTAATTCATTTGTCATGCATATCAGTTTAATGTAAAATTCATATTAGCATTTAAAGTTTATGTTTTCAATAAAAAATATGTTGAAGGAACTGCTGTGCTATAAAATCACCTTCACTGTACTTATTTGTGGAGTTATTTTTCTGCAAAGTGGTTATTCAAAGAAAGTCAGCCTATTAAGGACAAAGATAAAATCCTGTGGAAAGGTGTTCTAAATAAATGATATTTGGTATTTAAGCAAAATCTAATATTTTTTGGCTATGTATTCTTCAGATCTGTTAGATTTGGTGCATATTAACCTTAATAGCTTTCCATACAATTTAGACCTCTCTTGTTGAGCTCCTACCTTCATTTCAGCCCCAACTGTTTTCTTCTATTCTAAGACTTTTGTATACACAAATTGCACTTAGTTTCATCAGTTTCTACTCATGATAGATATTAACCTAAGTGATCTTCCTCAGGAAAGCTCCCGAGAAGCCTCCTCTGAACATATTTTCTCAGCACCCCAGCTGTCATGAAAATGTAAGCAGGACTGTTCTATTCACATTTTTATCAGTGTCACAATACTCACATGAGCTCTCAGTTTTCCCATGGAGCATCCATCATTGAAAGCAGTTCCTACCACAAACTGTGTCTAATCTCTCAATAGGCATTAATGTGGTTCTGATTCTACCTCTCCATTGCACTATCTCCTGAAAATTTCCTCAACTTCTACAAGTAGTAGTATCATTCATCCTACTAATGAAATAAAAGCTCTGGGATTTACACCTGATGCCTCATTTTGTTTACTCTTCCCTCATGTCCAGTGTTTCAGCTAATAGTACCAATTTTGCTTACAAGATGTGTCTCAAAACTGCCTGTGAATAGTGTCTTCTTTTATAATCTCAAGAAACTTGAAAATTGTCTCTGAAATTAACTTTTATAATATATCCTTATAAGATAATGATATTATGATTTTTTCTTTCCAAATAACTTTTTTGATAAGTAGTTAAATTTAGAGTTTAAAATTCGAAAGTTTCAAAATCAAATTTGGCAAAACTTTTCCCAAATTAATCTGTATCCCAGTAACAGCGATATTATCAAGAACAGCAAATGTTAACTACTATTTTCATTATATTTAAATTAATTTGGACATATCCAAGAAAAAATATACATATTTCCATAATATACATAATCGACAGCATCATATTTTTAATTTAATAGTAGTGAAGAAAATATATTCGAATTCAATGAAATATTTAATGTTTTATTTCAACAGAATATTCTTTCAATGAGTGTAGCATAATGTACCAAATAATTAATGTAAATATAGATTCATCCAATCTAAGATATATAAACCATGCTTCAAATTGTATATTTCAGTTTCCACATGGGCAATTTTGTTTATACAAGAGACTCCTAAAATTTAATTACTGGATCACAGGCTCTATACATTCATAACTTAGCAGGTACTGCCAAATCTAAAATACTGCAGCAACTTAATATTTTCATTAGCAATGTATCAATGATTGATTCTGTGCCATTCTAGGTACTGGAAGAAACATATAAATGCTCTAAGAAAAAGATCTTTGACATAGACATTCTAATGCTTCTTTGTTTATTAATGTTATTTAATGTTAAATGAATTCTCCAAGACAGCAGTAGCTGAATCAACTAGGGATGCAAGCTTCTCCAAGGAGCAGGAAGTTGATCAGTTGCCCCTTAAGTTATGGTATCTCCTGGGTAAAATATAAACCATGAGAAATATTGTCAGTCCTCATTAGTTTGAATTAAGAAGTCCTGAGAAAATGAAGAAGGAGCAGTATTTAACTGATTTTAATGCATATTGAGACAGAAAAAAACTGTAGTAGACTACATGGTAGGCAAAGTGATGATGGCAGAGAACAAATAAGAACAAAGAATCAGTTACAGAAATCTAAAATTGAGCAGATGCCCACAGAGAAGTTAAAAATGTCTGGTAAGCCAGAGGCTCTGGTGGATCACCAGGCAGTCTCAAACTGGGACCACTTTGGAGTTCAGACACCTTTTATGTATTCTTTAAATAAAACTTTGTTTTAGAATTAAGTATTTTATGATCACCACTCATTTCACTAACTACAGCAACAACAGAGACAGTAATAAAATTTAGAATGACTCTTGCCTAGATGATGCATGTATTCAATATTCTATTTACAGTCAGGTATGCAAGTTGACATGTTATTCCTGTGTTTGCTTCTTTATTTCTTCCTTCTCCTTCCTTTTTCTTTTCTTTTTTAATAGTTTAATATTTTAATGTGGTCTCAGTTCTCCTAGTATCTTTTTTCCTGAAATATAAATATAAAGGCATTACTCTTCCTTTGCTTTAATTGTTGGACAACTCTGTCCAGTGACCTTTGCTTGTAACAGTGCTGTCTCTGATTATATAGTTTGGAATTTTATTTGCTTTATTCATAATGGCATTTATGTTTGTGTTGGCTCCTCTCATTTATTGTTTTTCAGTGATTCGTAGAAAGAAAAACAGGAAATTTTGCGTGTGTCACTATTTTCAAACCAAAGGTCACCCTTCTTCCTTCCTTTCTTCCTTCCTTCCTTCTTTCCTCTCTCTCCCTCTCCCTCTCCCTCTGTGTCTCTGTCTCTTTCTCTCTCTCTCTCTCTCTCTCTCTCTCTCTCTCTCTCTCTCTCTCTCTCTTTCTCTTTCTTTTTAAATATAAAGCACTTTGGGTGTGCCCTGATTGATTAGTGGTTAGGTTAAGTGCACCAGGAAGACCAAGGACACCCGCATATACCTGGGTTTGACTCCCAGTTCCGGAGGGCCATTCACTTGGCATAAAACACAAACTTCTAAAATCCCTGCATTAGGAAATACCTGATGTAATCTTCAACATTGTATAAACTAGAATCCAGCAACACTGACCTTTCTTTCATTCAAATAACAACACTTCACTCTCACTTTAGGTTAAAAAATACTGTTTTTCCCTTTTCTTAAAACACACATCTCTTAGCTTACTTCTAAAACAAGTAGGTCTCCTTTCAAATGTCGCTTTCTGGGAAATTTTCCTTTAATGACCTCCTCTGACTCAGAATGCCTACTCTAAAATATCATGCCCACTCTCCTACTATTTTTCAGTCCAACATATTTTCCTGCTTTGAGTCTCCAATTATGAATTTAAATGTAACCTATGTAGAATTAAGGCTTTTGTGCCTTTTTCCACCATATATATATAGAGAGAGAGAGTTAAATAGTACTTGCATACATAAGAGGTACTCACACATCTTTTGCATAAAGAAATTTAAGAGTCTAATATCTTAAAGAACACAGCATAAAATGAAAAATATCATTATTCATATTATTTTGATAATATAGTTCTCATTGGAAAGAAATTCAAGCAATATACTTCCCCCTCATCTTTTGAATACTCAAATTCAAGCATAGATAAATTTATATGCTAGAAAAAAAATGGGAATTTCTATATATGATATTTTTACCTTTGACCTATCAACAATGTTAGCTTTATCTTTTGAAAGGGGGTATAGATATTTAGTAAATGCAAAATATCAGGAGGAAGAATGACAATGAGGAAAAAATAGTGGAGGAAAACAGTCTATGATCACATTAGATGCTGTTCTGGGTTGAACCGTGTTGTTCCACAAAGGTATGTTGAAATCTAACTTCCAGCACCATGGTATCTGACCGTATTTGAAAATAGGGTCTTTGCAGATGTAGTCAGTTTAAGATGAGATAGTAAGGTGAAACATAATTCTAACACGATTGGTGTCCTTATAAAAAGAAGCAATTTATGTATAGAATCTAGCATTCACGGAGAGAGAATTACATAAAGACATCGTAGGAATAATGTCACGTGAAGGTTGAAATTATGCTTCCACAAACAAAAGGAGTGTCTGAAGTCACCAGAAGCTAGGAAGAAGCAAGAGACGATTCCCTTACAGGTAACTGAGTGAGAAAGACTAGTGATATCTTGATCTCAGACATTTATCCTCCAAACTATGAGACAATAAATATCTAAGCCACAAAGCTTATGACACATAGTTTTAGGAAATGAAAACAGATGGAAAATATTGAATTAAAAATTGTCATTAATACCTAATGTTCATCACAATATCTTATAAAACATAAACTGCCTGAACTACCAAACAATTGTTAACAATCAGAAATAAAATTACTTCTCAGAAATAGATGCTCTGAAATAGTATTGTCATAATTTAGTGTTCAATGAAATATAGTTTTATAGTTTTCTTACTCAATCATGTACCATTAATCTGCACACATTAATCACCACACCCAACTCTACGTGATTTTTGGTATTAGCAACAAGCTTGAGAATTACACAATGCATTCATAGATTGAATTTCTTTTGTTGCCCTGAGAAATCTTTTACTTTCTAATGAAGGATTCTACCTTTAGAGCCTTAATTTTCATGAAATTAAACTCATATTCATATTCATTACCTTAATTCCAGAAAAAAAAATTTAGTACTCTGAATAAGAAGGGATTAATTTAGCATAAATTACTGGAATTTAGCAAGGATGTTTTAAGAATAGAATTTTGATATTGAAAATAACAAGATACCAATGATGAGAAGGGAGTTTTAGAAGAATAAAAGAAGCACTTAGATCTTGCCAGTTTGATAATCGCTAGAAATAAATGAGATTTATTTACACTGTTTTACAACTTGAGTGCTAAAAGCAGAATATTCTAGGTAAGACTAATTTGAAAAACAAGCATTTCTAAATGTTCTTTAAACTGAAACTAAATCAAAATTATCTAATGTAGTACTAGACAAAAGAACAGGTGAATAAACTTAGTTATGCAAGAAGAATGTAAAATCATTAATTATTGCAGATTGAATTTAATATATGCACAGTTGTTAAATGAACAGTCTTGAAAATATAGCCAGTTTTTAGTATTCGCATCACTTATTTTTCATAGTAAGCTATTTTAGAGGACTACATAATTATTGACATCCAGATAATCATTAAAATATTAATGGAGGCACATCAGAATTGGCATTTCAGATCAAGTCTTCAGTAAATACTCTTGAGGACTTGCACTGGTATAGCACACAGAATAAAATGCGAACAATTTTTCACTGAACCATTGGTAGGACAACATTTCTTATTTTTTGTACTTCCATTCTTTCTTTCCTTCTGAAATTCTATTTCATGATTCTTTGTCATTACTTTACAAATTGTACTTTCAATATATTACTTAGTTTTCTTCTCACAATTTGATGAAAACTACAGAGCAAATAATATACTCATCTTACAGTTAAGGTCCCTAATGAAGTCTGATAAAACCAGGATCACAATGTTATTTAAAAAATAAAATAAAATGAATTATTTTTCTTGTCATTAATATATGAAGTAGTTATCAAATCTGTACTGTAAAATTATGGAAGGGCTATTCAGAATTAGTTATAATAAACATCTTTAAATTAAATGAGCTGTGTCTTGGCCTGGAGTCCACAGCACATTTTTTATAGAAACAAGTCAAAAGGGTCTCTTCAAAATCAATTTAACCTGGATTTTCTTCTTTCTATTACTGTTTTCTTTTACCTGAAAATATTTCTAGACTTTCATTCCACCTGAAGTTCTTTTAGAGCAGTAATTAGGTAATTTCCAGCACTCTCTTAAAAATGTGTTTTTGTCATTCAGACAGAAAAGACTCAATAAATATTATTAAAAGTGAATATCTGTAATTCATATGAAGAAAACTGTCTGTTTGCTACATAATGTTCTCCCCACCACGTTTTGAGATAATAAACTTATAACATATAATTTTAAGGCATGCAATGTGATAATCTGACACACCTATCATTGTGAAATGACTACCAAAATATAATCAGTTAGCACTTTATAATTACCTTTTTTATGGTGAGAACTTTTAAAATCTACTTAGAAACTTTAAAGAATACAATATAGCATGTTATATATGGTAGATAAATTGTACTTTAGATATCTAGAATTTTTATCTAATTCTAATCTCCCCAACTGTAGATTGATGCTTTGTGGTTATTATGAGGCTTAAATACATTATGAATAAATGCAAAAGTCTAATATTAGACAGCAAATTTTAATTGCATGCAAAAACCCTACCTTTCTGCTCCGCCAACTTTTAAGTTTTGATATCAAAATTTACCTCTCTTCATACTCTGCACTTATTAACAGATTATTGTTAATTACTTATTTTAACATTTTTGTGTTTTATTTTATTTACTAGAGTTAAATGGTTAACATACCATTATATTAAAACCTTCGTAAAAGTGTGGCATATTTTTATAATTTCATGTTACTAATTAGTATCCTCTCATTTAAATTTGAAGAAATTTTTTCATAATTTTTTTTCTGCAAGAATGTTTTATTGAACTAAAAAAAAAAAAAAAACACAGAAAGACAATTTCTAGGTGACAAATTCTCCGAGTCTTTGGGAACAACTTTATCTCATGTTTTAGAGTAACTCTTGGATAAAATGTTAATTGACATTTTTTTCTTCCTGCATTTTTAATATATAATTCAGCTCTCTTCTGGCTTATGCGATTTTATTAAGAAATTTGCTGATAGTTTTGGGGGTTCTTTTTGTAAGCCATAAACTTATTTTCTCTTGGTGCTTTAAGATTCTGTTTGATTTTTGACAGATGTGTTATAATGTGTCTTGGTGAAGATCTTTTAAAATTGAATCTGTTTGGAGATTTATGACTTCCTTGAACTTGAATGACCAAATTTCAATGAGATTTGGGAAGTCCTCCACAAGTATTTCTTCAAATAAGTTTTCTGCCCCCACATCCTATTCAGACTTCGATAATTTGTAGATTATTTCTCTTGACGGAGGGAGTTCTATAGTTGATAGAAACTTTTGCACTATTTTTTTAAAATCATTTTTTCTTTGTTATCCTCTTACTGGGTATTTTCAAAGCTAACGTCACAGATTCTTTTTCCCGCTTTATCCAGTTTATATGATACTCTCTACCAAATGCTTTCGTTTCATTCAAAATATTCTTTTATTGTAGAAATTCTCTTTTTTTTTCAATTTTATACACCTTTTTAAAATTCATTTATTCATACATCATTTTCTTGATTTTTAAAATTATATTTTTGGTTTTTTTATTGAGCTTCAAGAGAGCTATTTTGAATCTTCATAAGTTAAAGCACAGATCTTCGTCTCCTTAAAGTCAGTTACAAAAGTTTATTATGATCATTTGGTGGAGTAATTCTTCCTTAATTTTTTATGTTCCTTGAAATATCACTATCTGTAATGGTTGCCACCTCCATCAGTCTTTACTTACTGACTTTGTAAAAAAGAAAACACACACCTTTCTTTGAATTCTGAGACTTTTTAAGACCTGTGTATATACGTGCTCTGCTCTTCTTATTCCGTCTTGTGGCATATTTCTTAAGATTGTATGACGTCGCTCAATCCTGGGACACAGCAGTACGATTACTGATAGTCTCTCTTTTGCTATTGCAAGAGAAGTGCTCAGTGCTGAAATTTGAAGTATTCTTGGTCTGAAGATTCAGTCAGGCCTCCGTGCTTGCTTGACAGTCATCTGCCAAAGTTACCTCTCACGGCATTTGGGGAGAGGTGATTTGGAGATATATAAGTAAGATAAACAGAGTGCTGAGGGTGCCCAGGCACCTCTTGAAGGGACTACACTTCCTGGTGGCTCGTGGGTAGAACTTATGATGGTGTCTGAAATATGACTTGTAAGATCTGCGTTATTTTGACAATTCTGAGACCTGGCTGTTCTTCCATCTACTAATTACCAGGCAGTCAGGACTCAACTCTCTGGATGGGGTGAGAGAGAAATGGGTCACTTTGACTGCATCCCACACGTGGTGATGCTGGACACCTATTCATTTACTCTCACTTTCCCCCACAGGAGAAATCCAGGGCCCAGAGGGGCCATGGCAGTAAGCTGGTTGCCTGGATGGAAGGAGAGATAGTGGTAATGTCACGATTTTCCTCTCACAAACTTCAAAATGTCCTATCTTTATTTTTTTACTCTAATAGTGTGCTGGAAATTCTCCTCTGCGATCCTGGACCTCTGCAAAGTCCAGCTTATCTGTGAGTATTTCTTAAGCTGGTATTCTCCATGGGCTCCCAGTAGACTTAATGTAGTATTTAGAATTGAAACCAGGATCAATTGGAGTATTACCAGGTACAGCAGGGGATGGGTGGGTTTCGGTTTGGTGTAAGATTGGGAGGTGCAGTGTTAGACTGCCATTGAATGGGGAGAAGATTTCAGATTGGCAGAGAAGAGGGTGGCTCAACATTGCTTAACTAGGGCAATTCCAGAATTTATGACAATCCTAGTAATTTAAATTGGAACAGAATTGCAAACTGGATGGAATACCTGGACAACGTTGTTAAATTCTGACATCCTGGTCAAACTTGGCAATTCTACTGGTGGACTATGGCCAAGAAGGACTAGAGTCATTGTACAGTTCACTTTATGGTTGACAGACTGAAGTCTATATGGTTATTAATTGATGCACAGGTGGGTAAGACTCCTCCCAAGGCCTTTGTAGTATGTGTGGGTGATGTGTGTAGAGCGTATGGGGCTGGATTCCCACAGTTACTTTTTTCCATGAATAGATGTCAAAAATTTTTGAGGGAGAGATATGAGATAAAGATATATTATTCAGACTTCTTGCTACTGTCACTACTGATTCAAACTTTTTAAAAAGTTATTTTGTTTCTTGTATATGTATTTTATTTGAAAATGTTTAATACATATAGACAAGTAAATACTAATATATGGAATAGTCAACTTTGTCCCAGAAAAAAACAAGCATACTTTCTAATTGCCTTATAAATTTGTATGAAAGAAATAAATACTCTCAAATAATTTTTTATAGCTTTACTTGTATTTTCTGTCCATTAATATATATTTGACTTAAAATAATTTAAATTCTTTTACTTCCCTTTCTCACACAGGTGAAGCCATTATTCTACAAAACTTTGTTATAAAATGATTTTCTAAAGTCTGTATAACAAAATAACTTTATATGAGGATACGATATCACAATATCCTTTCCTTTTTTAATCAAGTGCTTAGGAAGACAATAAGCATTATTTTAAGTAAATTAAAATGAAGTTTCCTTTTTACCATGTCTTATAAATGCCAAACAATGAAATGATTTCGTTTTCAATATTATTATGTCCCAATTTATCTTCCAGGCAACGGACTTTTTATCTAATTATGAAGAAATTCACATTTATCAAAAGTTAGAACCATCTGTCTCAATTCTGCTTAATTTCATTATATATTCATCATTTAGACAGTCAGCTTATGACATAAACCTCTACTGACGAGTAATTCTATACTTATTATCTCTTAAGAAGTTGCACAGGCAGACATCAGTCAACTCCTATTAGTTTACTTTGAAATTAAAATTCTGCTAGTAATAGGCTGTTGACTAGCCAATCATCACTGACATATGCAACAAGACTTTCTGGCATTCCTTTAAAGACACTTAAGACTACTGATTTCTTTCAGCAAATCATATAAACATAGAATTCATAAGCTCTTATGGAATTGAGAAATACAAATTTAGATCCATGGACTCATATTCAAATTTTTAATTTTAGATAGAGGAAGACCAGGAGAGAACAACTATAACTTAAAGCAATTTTGTTGAAAATAGTTGCAGTATTCATAAGATTTTATAATTGTGGGTACTATATCAAAAATCCGAAAGAGTACATAAGTATTCCCCTTTCTCTACATCACCACCCGCACTTGTTATTCCCATTATCTTAGATAAAAGTCATGGTCAGGGGTGTTAGCTGATCTCTTTGTTTTGCTTTGCATTTCCCTAATGGCTGTGGGTTGAAGTGTAAAATGGTGCAAACATTACTGAAAGCAGCTTAGAGATTCCCCACAAAATAGAGAACAGATATCTTATAGGATCAAGATATTCCTGTGCTGAGTATTTACCCTAAGTATACAAGAGTAATTTGCTGAGATGTATGCCCCCTGTGTTCACTGCAGCATTGTTTATGATCACAGAAGTAGAAGCAAAGAGTGCAACAGATGAGTATATAAAGATTTGGTATATATGTATGCAGGTATCAACAAAAGAGATGAAATCCTGCCATTTGAAGCATATGAATGAACCTAGAGGAAATCATTCTTAGTGAGATAAACCAGAGGAGAAAGACAGACATTATATGTTATCACTCCTATGTGGTGTGTAAAGATACCAAGCAAATAACAAAACTAAATCAAATGAAAATAGATTTTTGAAAAATAAAATCAAACAATGATTGACTTTTAGTCAAAAATAGCAAATAAGTAATTACAGGAAGAAAAGAGGAAGTGTGTGTGTGCAAAACGGCTTAAGGGGATTAATTGCATAGTGAAGAAAAAACTAAAATAGTTAACTTTAATGTTTGTTGCCTCACTATGATGCATACTTTAAACCTATATATATTATAAAGCAATGATCTTTTAATAAAATTAATTATATAAATCTTGCATTCAAGTATAAGAATTCTTAAAATCATTAGAAAGCAATTTATGCCATTTTATAAATAAAAATATGTTACTATTGAAAAATTGTCATATGCCACCTCTCTGTGCCTGTCATTATGATCATAAGAAACACAAATAATAGACCCAAAAGACTGATTCCTTCTAATCAAGTCACATTCAATGATCATACATGTACTAAAAATAACTGAAAATAATTTTGAATTATAACTCTTATCTAATTGAATAGCAACTTACAGGAAATATTTAAGAGAAACTCTATTTCTAAATGAAGTGTATATTGTATGGGAATCCAGTTTTCCCAATTTGTATTTCTGAGAGATTTATTATCAGAATGATTGCCATATGAACCAAGAGATTTACTGACAAGATAGAAGCCGGAGTTAGTGAGGGTAAGGAGAATTTTGACCAGGAGGCCAGGGAACTGAAATAGTGATAGTGTTAATGATGGAATGAGTAACAAGCAGTGTTTTATTTGACATAAAAGAATGTGATACTCTAAGAATATTAGCCAATTATAGAATTTGAGAAATAATATTTTAGGCAGCATATTTTTCATGAGAAAAATATGAGTAAAGGAAGTCACATATACCAATGGTTTGTTTAATTCTTAATAGTATTCATTTAGTAGATGAATTTATTATTAACAGGGTCAAACTTATCTAGTGGAAAATTACCATGAAAAATATTACATTAGTACCCATCCTCACACAGTGCAGTTTGAAATCTATTGTTATATTATATATATTATATATATATATATATATATATATATATAATCAGGATAACCAAAACAAAAAGTGAAGAGTACACTAATGATTGTTAAATATTTCAAATCATGCATATGCAAACATCGCTAACTTCAAGCATCATATACATTAAAATCATGATGACAAGAGCAATTGAAAGCTAGTGTGACATGAAGTTCATAATTCTTTGTGATCCTGAGTCTGAAGATTCGATAAAGTCTTGAAATAGGTTGAAGAAATGTATTGCCTAAGACTAAATATACTCAAAATTTGTGTGAATAAAACTTACTTAGAAATTTGTAGTAAATTAATGTTTCTTCGTCTTTCCCCAAAGAATTTAAATAAACATCCTAAAAGGGGTGGTAAGTGTTTCATGCTTTAAGATTTACCATTCCATGTAGCGTGAAACATCATCAGACCTCTTTTATTTCCTCACAGAGTTCTGTTAGTTACAGCAAAATTGCAATGGTGTCTTTATGATTTAGAAAACAGAGAAGATGCTGAAAGTGTACATGAACATGCTTGTTCTCAAAGTTTTAATTATCTGGAATTGAGCAGACATTAGAGAACTAGATTTTACTTCATCTATATTGTCTGAATCATCCTTAGTCATCAAATCAAAGGAGCTAATTACTCTAATACCCAGATATACTAGTGTGATCAAGGAATTAAAACAATTTCAGGAAGGTAAGGAAAAAAGAAATTAAATAAAAAATCAGAGGAAGGTAGAGATACTCAAAAGCTTTGATAAAGAATCTTCCTTTAGAAATACTCCATTATTTGAAAATCACGTACTTTTATTAATTTTTATCTAATTAAAGGTGAGCGTTGTATGTATTACTCCAGCGTACTATTGACAAAATACCATGTGGGGTTATTAGTTATGAAGTTGAAACTTCAAATACTGCTTGAGTAAATGATTTTGCCCTAGCTCACAAATCTATGAGTTCTACTCATATCATATTGAATCTACAATTCTCCTTAACGGAAAGACTATATCACCATAAATTATAAAAATTTTTAATATCCATTTCAGAGCAAAGAACTCTTAATATTTATAAATTATAGTGATGTGCAACACTGTATATTTCTTTAAAGAAATAAATGTAAAGTGTATCCAACTTTTAAGATCATATATACCAAAACAGCAACTTCCTAGCTGCTCTAACCTGATTAAAAAAAGAAAAAAAGTACTATACGCCTTTAATTTTAAAGACAAATTATATTGTTTTAGTGTTTAGTAAAAAAAATGTAATTAACTTGAATAATAGCCTGCCTTTTATCAGAGTTATTCAGTAATAAACTTTCTAAGGATAAACGTTTGAAATTATGAAACAAAACTTATAAAATAATTTACATGTATCTATTTTCCCTTTATTTGGACCCTTTATAAGATGTCAATGTTTATTCATGAATTAAAACAATGTATTCCTCACATTGCAAACAAGACAAAGCATATGAATGAAAAACATTTTCAAA
The DNA here is from genome assembly GCA_004363575.1 of Solenodon paradoxus. Lineage (NCBI taxonomy): Eukaryota > Metazoa > Chordata > Mammalia > Eulipotyphla > Solenodontidae > Solenodon > Solenodon paradoxus. The sequence continues at coordinate 1,987,406 of RJWH01000037.1, forward strand.
TTTATGTTTTAAGTGCAAGTTTTATAAATCAAATGCATCAACCTAGTGTTTTCTAACTTGCTTTGTAAGAATTCAGTCACATTTGCTATTTCATTTTTGAAACACAATCTCTTTTTTCTCTTTAGACTGATTTAGTGTGCATGTGGTTTTCAGTAGTTTTTCTATTTTGAGCATATGGTATATATTGAATAGGCACTTGCAAGCATTCTCTAACATGCACATGCATTTATTCTTTTCAATGTTGAAAATCGTCAGTAATTTTTTATTCAAATAATGTTTCTGTTTTATTAACTCATCTTCATGGACTTAAAATGCACCTATTACCTTTATCCATAAACATAGTTCATTACATATTTTTTTTCTGTTATATATCTTTTTATCCATGTTTCATTTAGCATTTTTCTGATATTTCCTTAGTTCATGCTTTTAATAATTTGAAACTACAGCTCAATGTAGCCTTTTAGTCAATGATGTTTATTATTTTCATCATTTATTATAATTTTGTCTGCTCTGTATTATTGTGCTCTGTTTTCCATTAATGCTCTGATAAACTTTCCTAATATGATCATCAATGTTTTATTCCAACTACTTCCACATAGCATAGTTATTTAAAAACAAAAAATGGATTAATCTAGTTTTTCAGTTCTGCCACAGTTTTCACTTTATTTTCCTCTTTGTGTTGGTTATATTGTTGTCTTCTTTTATTCTAAGCTTGACAGATTTCTATGAACTGTAAATCGGTAATTATACAGTCTTCTAGATTCAACTCTATAATGCAATGAACTTGGAACTCATCACAATCTCGACAATGCAAAAGGAGAGTCACAGTCAACGCCTTATCTAAAGCAGAAACTCAGACTGGAGCCATACATTGAGAGGAGAATTCAAATGGTTTGCAATTATGAAAAATTTATTGAGAATGGTGGTGGATTATACCATGTGTAAGAATATATGAGGCATTTCAATCTTAGAGGGCCCTGTATTTTCAGGAATTTAAGCATAGGGAACTTCATAACGTCCCCACTATCGATAGAGTAAGTGTTCTCCAGTGATTCTGACAAAAGATGATGAAAGCACTCATATTGAAATATGCCCACACAGTTCTTCATAAAAATAACTAACACTCCAGTTTCCAGTGTAAAATACTTTACCAGAGTCAAGGGCATATCTCTCACTTAAGCACGCTTATCCAGTCTCTTTAAATGAGAGAAAAAAAAAAGATACACCATTTGTAGATACAATACCTCAGAAACAACACCAACTAAAAAAACAAAATTTATTTATAAGGCTATATAGCATTTTTCTTTTTCACACATTAGCACCATACTATAGGGCTCCATTGTAAAAAGAGTGCATTGAAGCTGAAAAAGCAGCAAAATACTACTGGTATTTGATAAGGGATTCTCAGAGAAACCATAATACACTATAAGATATAAAATAAAGAACAGCAGAGGATTTCAAGCATCCAGTATAACTATAACAATCAATAAACATTGTCAACATTTAGAAAAAATACGTACCTTTACATAAAATATCTGAGATTTATTTTCATCTGTTCTTATTACCTGGCACACTATTTAGCTTACAACAAATGTTATAGGAGAAGCTAAAAGTCAAGAAAACACATCTAAATAAACCCAAAACGGGCATCAGAGTTATATGGCACAGATTTTGGAACTGTCTGATAGAATATTTGCAATTCTGGGTAATATGTTAAGGACTCTAAGGGGAAAGTGAGAGCATGTAAGAACATATGTACTTACTAAGACAGAATCAAAAGTAAATACCTTTTATTTTTTTTCCAAAATGGTGTTGGAAACCTGAAGAGAAGACTACACATAGCTAAGAAAAATAGAATCTGAGTTCAAGGATTTGTAAAAAAAGATGTAACATGCATATAGTGGGAATACCAGAAGAAGGAAATGAAAACGGAACAAAAGTAAGTATTTAAAGTATTAGTTACTGATTTTTTTTTCCAAAACTAAAGGCTGACACCAAGCAATAGTTTTTGGAAGCTCAGAGAGCATCAATAAATTATTCAAAAGGATAAATTGTAAAAACAAAACCCTACACATATGCATATCATATTGAAAAAGAAGAGCACTAAGTGCAGAGAAAATAAAAATAACTCTGAGACATCTTAACTTTGGACAAACAAGTAAAAGAAAAACAGTATTATTTTCATCAGAAGCTATGTAATTGAAAAGAAAATAGAATGAAATATTCAACATACTGAAATTAAAAAACTGTGCCAATCTACATTTTCATGCCATACACATATATCCTGAAAATTATGAAAGAGAAATTAAGGCTTTACAGACAAATAAAAACTGAAGGAATCACTTTAGAAGACCTGATGATAAGTATGTAAAAGGAGAGTTTTAGCAAGAAGAAAATTATTATAAGTTCCAAAACTCATATCTATATAAAAAAAGAAAGAGTATCAAAAATAAATAAATAAGCAAGCTTCATTTTTATACTATTGATTAGTATAAAAATTAGCTTTTTAAACAAACACCATTCAATATTCTGGCTAATTATAGATTAAAAATAAATTAGAGAAAAGAAAAGAAGAATATGATGATAAATAGTGAGCACTTAAAATATTCTGTTATAAGTTTCCTGGGCAATAAATGAAGTTGATACTAGTTTTATCATATGTAGAAATATATTAGATTAAAATGTATTTTAAAAGCTAATGAAAATGTTTTAATTATATTGACATTCTAAAAAAGATGTAGAATGTAATTTTGTATGATTTTCAACTAAAATCAAAGAGAGCAAAAAAAAAGAGTAAATAAAATTAAGTGTAATACAATGTTCATGGAACAGTTGCAGTCGTGGTATATGTTAATCCAAATATTTCAATAATCATTCTAATATTAATGGCATAAATATACAATTTATATAATAGAAACTGTCAGGAGATAAAAGAAAAGAAGATCCAAATATAAGTTGTCTATTAAAAAATACATTTAAATTATAATTACTTTGAGTGTTTACAACCAAAGTGTTTGATAAAGATATAAAATGTTAACCATAACTAAAAACAAATAAGGAAAGAAAGTAGTCATATTAAAATCAGACAAAGAAGACCTCAGAAAAAGAATTATAAGGTATAGAGAGGAATGCTGCTTAATTATGAATGAAAGAATACTCAAAAAAAACATAAAAATGATCCTAAAAACATAGTATGACAATATATGAGCAGAACTATATACAACCAAAATTTAAATAAACCACTACCATCATTGTTAAACATTTCTTTTACAGTAACTATTGATTCTAATAAAATAAGTTAGAATATAGCTAACTTGAAAACCCCCACCAATCTACTACATCAACTTGACATATGTAGAATATAAAACATCCCTGAAACAATAGCAGAATGCATTTTCTTCTCAAGTTAACATGAGCTTTCACTAAGAGCACATTTTGGACCATATGATGAACCTTATCATATATAAACTAATGGAAATTATAAAAAGTATGATTTCAGATTATAATAGAATTACTAGAAACAAACAATTGATATTTAGAAAAATTTTAAAATATTTAAAGAGAAAAAACACAATTCTACATAACTATGTTAAAATAGTAAGCGAAATTTTAAAAAATAATTTGACAATTTAAAATAAAATGCATCATTCAAATTTGTGGAGTGCAGCACATACAGTTTTTAAAGAAAAAAATAGAACTTATTAGAAAAAAAGAAACAAAAAGCTTCAGGGAAATGAACAGTTTAAGGCTAAAGCAAACAGAAAATATATAAAATTAGAACACAAAAACTTAAAAGTAAATAATATTTCCGTACGGTTCTATGAGAGCATATTTCATCAAGGAGTATAACAACCAGATGTTTTCTGATAAATAAAAAATGTAATGAAATACTAGCTTTTCACAATCGCAGAAAATAGAAACAGAAGAAACACTTTCTAACTCCTCTATGGCACAAACAATATCAATACTATGTAAGATATTATAAGAAAAGAAATATATATAACAATGTCTCCATAATCATAAAATATTGACAAATTGAATGAGTAATGTGTGAAAATAATTACATACTTTTGAATAGGTTAATCTACTCAAGGAATGAAAAGAGTGATACAACATTTTAAAATCAATCATTCAACATCCACAGTCTAAAACAGAATAATCACATGATCATATAAATTTGGCTATGGAGCTATATGAACAGAAAAGTACAGTATCTGAGAAAAACTACAAAACTCTAATGAATTAAAGAAAACATTGTTAAGGTCAGCGTTTGTCCTCCCAAGAAAACGCACACACATTTCAGTCGATAATTCAAGAGCAAAAGGAAACTTTATTTCCAGCTAGCTGGGGTCTGAGCCTCGTCCAGCACAGTGGAGTCAGACAAAGACCCCGGGATTTGTTTCAGCAGGGTTTTTATAGCAAAGGTTACAGAGCAAGGGATTAGTTACAATTTCCAGACCTTAAAGCATTCCCATATTTAGCATCTTTTGGTCCCAGGTTTCGGGTATGTCATCTCTAAGGAATTTCTAGTTTCAGGGCCAGAAACCAAACTTAATCCGAGGTTCTTATTTCAGGAAGCGAAACTCAGGCCTATAGCTATTTCTGTCCGGAGCCTGTCATGGTGGTGATCCGGCTCCTACGACATAAGTAAATGTAGATATATGTTATGTTTATAGGTACATTCAATATTGGCAAGATATTTATTGTTTAATAGATTTTATGCAATCTTAATCAAAATTCCATTAAGCTATTTTATAGAACTAGGCAATCTGATTCTAAGATTCATTGGGAAAACAGACATCCTAGAATAGACAATAAAATACAAAAGAAGAAAATGTATTTGGAAGATCTATATTAACGAATTTTAAACTTTACATAAAATTAAGACAGTATTGTATTGGTGAAAGAACAGACGCTTAGGTCAATGAAGTAAAGTGGAGAGTCCAAAGTAGAACCAAATTAATACTGTCAATTATCTTTGAAAAAATGAACAAAGTAATAAAATTGAAAAGGGAAAAACTTTGCAACAAATGATACTGAAAAATTTGCATGCCAAAATGCAAAAAACACATAAACCTAGACACAGAACTTATGACATAAAAGAAAATATATTCCAATGGAATGTATATCTAAATGTAAGATTCTAAATGATACAATTTATAGAAGACATACCAGAAAATTGAGTTGAACTTTGGTTTTACCATGAATTTTTACATGCTTCAAAAATATGATCAATGAAAGAAACAATGGACTCCTTGGAGTTGCTTAAAATTAAAAGCTTATTATGCTAGAACAATGGGAGCATAAAAACCCAATTCACAGAATGAGAGGAAGTAATAGAGAATACTTATCTGATAAGGAGCTTGAAATGAACAAATGAATCTTAAAATTCAACTTAAGAAAACAGTTGAAATTGGTAAAAGATCTGACTAGATACCTCACAAAAGAGAATATGGAGATGAAAATAAATATAAAATGATGTCCAATGGTCCAACATCATCTTTCAAATACAATTGAAAATCAAAATCAAAATGAATACTATACACATAGTATAATGGCTAAATTATAAAAATAAAGCTGACAATACTACCTTCTGACAAAGATGTACAGCATAACGAATAATCATTTATTTTTGGAAAACATGCAAAGTAGTGTGTATACCGAACAATATAGTTTAGCAATTTCTTGCAGAGCTGACCATTGTCTTAGCTTATTATCAAGCTACAAGATCCTAGATATTGAATCTAGTGATAGGAGAACTTAAGCTTACACAAAATCCTATATGTGATAGTTTATAGTCAACTTACTTGTAGTTACCCCAAACTGGATAGTTGAATGAAGAAACCATTACTGATACATCCATACCTTGGAATATTATTTGGTAATGTAACAAAATGACCCATCACTCAGCAAATAGATATGAAACAAATGCATATTGCTTTTTGATAGAATCCCATTTTAAAAGTCAACATAGTCTTTGATACAGCAATATGATGTTTTGTAAATGTCATTACTACAGTGATAGTGAGGAGGAAAAGTTGAATAGCTGAAAACAAGAGAGTAGTAAAACAATTCTCAGTAGCTATGAATATATGATACTAGTCCTTTGTCAAGTCCTACAGACATTTACAGAAAAATGAGTGAAACTTCACTTATACCAGCACAGATTAGGATAAAAAAATGCAATTATATTAAAACATATATGAAATAATCCCATTGATGTAGGAGGACTGGGGGAGGAAAAGTTGTTGATCTAAACAACTCTGGGATGACCAGATTCTGTAAGAGGATGACATAAAGAAATTGCATAAGCATTGTGCCATTACTTGCAAATTTCTTTACCAGGGGTGTAAAAATGGGTCCACAATTTTGATACTGCTATGCATGTATACTTGAATTGAACAAGTAAGCAAATGAGCAAAGGAAAGTTGGAATTAGGTTTTTCAGTATTGGAATGTGGACTTTCAGAAAAGAAAGAATATAAAATAATATCTATATGTAGTGGATTAAAGTTTGAGACATCAGTATGGACTCATATTTATCTTGATGTATGTGTGCAGTTATACATAAAATATTTATGAATGTGTACATAGCAAATTGATATATGCACATATATTGTCCTTTATGTCAGTTGAAAAGGTCTAGTTGCAATGAAATCCAAGTAACAATAAACACGTGGATCTTGGTTTGTAATGTAATCCTGAAAAAAAAAAAAAAAAATCTTAACAGAACAGTTTTTTGACTAAATGGAAAATTCTAATACTGGAAGCAGTGAATATGCATGATGGATGTGCAGCATCTGGTATTACAAGAGAATGGAAACATGCTCCAATTAATTAATTAGTTGATTAATTAGTTGACTAGTCAAGTAATTAGTTAATACAAAAATCTACAATGCTTGCAGCTGACAACACATCATAGGAGTCACCTCAACTCATCTCTACAAGCTTCCAATGACCAAATCTGAAATACTGTTAACAGCAAAACTAAGAAAGTAGCATTAGAGTCTAATTCAAAGCATAAAATAAATATGAATCTACTGTGATACGAATACATTATTGAATTACTGAAAAAATGGGAGGAGAAAACAAATATCCTATGATGAAGAAAACAAAGCAAATTATATAGATTATCTTCCCTAAATGATAGGGTACACATTCCTCACCCCTTGATTTTTAATTATAAATGCCGACTTTCTTTTAAAATATAGTATGGAATGAGGGGTGAAAGAGGAGATGGGTAATAATTGTATTGTGGAGAAATCAGACAGTTATTATTTTAGTTATATGGTCATGTTTAAAATCAACAATCATAAATCATACTGATCGAATGTTCCATCAATATGGTGGTATGAAAATATCACTAAATCTGTTGTCATCTTCTTGAAACTCAAGTATCAATTTAATCAGGAGAAAAATATCATACAAATACCAATTTAGAGATATTCAAAAATATTAAGGCAATAAAAAACAAGGAAAGCTTGGAAAACAGTTACAGCCAATGTAGCACAATAACTAAACATAATCTGTTAATACTTTGTAACAGAAAATTGATATTTTGATAACACTTGGGAAATATTAAAAATTACTTTTATCTTAGTATGTCAATATTGGCTCACTGTTTGTAACAAATACGCCATGCTAACATAAGATGCTAACAGTGAAGAAATTGCAAGGAGCATAAAGATATATTTGAACTATCTTCAGAATATTTTTATAAATATTGGACCATTTTCTAAAAATTAAAATTTATTATTGCAATAATTTTACAATTAATTTAAGGGTATGATGATTTTATCTTTATACAAAAGTATTTGCATTTTCTTTTATCAAGGTTTCGAGCTGTAATAATCACCTTATCCATTAGAAATATATGCCTTTGAGAACTGGCTAATTTCTGCCTTACTTTTTTTCCTTACATATATTTCTTTGAGATACAAGTCAAACTATCTTAAGAAAAGGAAATATTCTCATTTTCACTGGAAACCTTGTTCTACAACTTTTATTTCCCTGGTCTGGAGCCCCATACCCTCAACTAATTTTTGTGAGAAATTCTTCTTTGACTTAGTTTGAATTTTGGTGCCCTAATTCCCTGTTGCCTCATCTCTTTTATACACCTTCAAAAAGAATTTTGGTGCCCTAATTCCCTGTTGCCTCATCTCTTTTATACACCTTCAAAAAGATTTTAAATATTTTTTTTCCCTGTTTCTGCTTAAAGAGGGTGTCAGAGCAAACAGCTTACCTATCATTAAAATAGCAGGTCAATAAATACATTTTATAAACAATGTTCCAATGAGTTCTTCATAATAATACCTTGAAATATATATATATATATATGTTAATTATCCTATTTTGTGAAATCCTTCAAAGTTTTACATTGTGATGATGAGACTAATATAAATATAATAAGTAAATAATTAACAATGTGTTTGGAACTCATATATATTTAATTATAATCTCTTCTCTCTACATCATATATTGCCTGAACTGAATAATATGCTTTCATCTGTTTCTCCATTCTACTAGGAAAGTATGGTTTAATGATAAGTAATCAAAAAAAAAAAAATACATGTAAGCCTCAGTTGTTAACATTGTCTTCAATCCAGCAGTAACTTCTGTAGTTGCATGCATTGTAGACTTTAAGGAATAAATGAGAATAGCCTAAAAAGTGAGAATGGGTGAGAGTTTATCTCCCGCATTTCTGCTTTTATCTAACTACTGCTATAATGTAGTTTAAAAAAAAAACCTATAATCTGAATATGATTTTAAATTGTGGTTCCCATCTCTTGCCTGACTATATTTATCACTAATTGGTTACAAATGTTACATTTATTAAATCTTTAGACTAAAAAAGTTAATATGGTACGATTGTCAATAAATGAAAATAAAATTGATTTATGTGTGTTAACTATATACTGTAATATTATTTAACTTATTTAGTAGTTCTAGAATCTAATTTGCAGATACTTGGTGTTTTCTATATTTGTCATAGCAAATCATGCTTTTTTCTGATTTAAGAAAGATCCCTTTATTTCTAGTTCATCTTTCTTTTTTTTACTCTCTTTACTATAAGAGCATTAAACTTTGCTAAATGTTTTTACATCTTCTACTGAAATGATACATGGCTTTATTTTCATTTTTCTATTAGCATTGTGATTTGTATTGATTGACTCATAAATGTTAAGCCATCAGAATAAACCTAAGTCACAATCTAGTATCACTTTTCTGATTTGGTGGATTCAATAGCACAGTATGCAAGAGTTTTGTGCCTAGGCAACAAGATGAGAAAAATAATGTATGTTGATGACTTCCCACAACATTACTTTAGCTAGAAAATGACTTAGAAACTCCTAAAACAATAGTCCAGTTCACGTGGAGTATCCAAGAAACATGAACTTTTTCCTAATGAATATTAGTACTTGTTAACTACAAAATCAATTAAACAAAAGCATTTATATCAAAGATAAAAACAGACATTGATGTTGATTTTTATGTAAATACTTGGTACAATAAAGAGAATGGTATGCAAGAGGACCTTCTGTGATTTATTTTCACATTTCTTTTACTAAATCAAGTGACAGACATTTCTGAAGGTTTCAAGGATTTGAATCTATGAAAAGAAACAATTACTGAATGTTTACAACTTCTTATGTATGCTTGAAGATAAGATTAGCAAAGAAAGATATTAATTGCCCAAGAGAATTCCTTTCTCCTATTGTTGTATTTGAATGTGATTCTTTTCATTTTAAACAAATAAACATGATAGCACTTCCATGTAAGATACGTTAGTAAAATTCTCTGTAGATAATTGTTTTTATAATAGATGCATAGTTAAAGCATGATATAAAAATACAAATTAATTTATTTTATTAAAATATGGATATAAATATATTGTGCTAATTGTCAATGTCATTTTTAAAAAACTAAGTGCTCCAGTGATATAAATGAAAACCAGTCTGATCTAATTCTATAACTAAAAATTAAGCAAGTGAAGACATAATGATAACTATAAAAGTGAGAGATATTACAAAGGGAAGTCTTGCTATGTGCCATCAGATGTTATATCTCTTTACCTAATGCTTCAGCAGACTCTTCAAACAGGACTTTTTGCAGAGTCAACACTTGTAATGCCTTCTGACATGCCAGAAAAGTATTTCAGATAATCAATGCTATTTCATTTTACGGGAATATTCCCATAAAGTCTGTGAAATCAATTATAGTATTCACAGAAGTCAAGATCTTCAGGTATTTCAGGTAATAATCTCCATAATAAGCTTTTCATATATTATCAGTTTAAATGATAAATTTGTAAAAGTCATTATTTCATCTTTAAAGTATCAGTTTAAATGCGTTTGATTACACATTTGATATGACATAAATATATTGCTTACAAGTCTTTTAACAAATAAGATTCTAAATGAATACATAAAGGGACTAAAACTATATTGCTTACATGTTTTTACATCAGAAACTAATAATTTAAGGAAATGATCATACATCCATACTAAATTAATTTTCCACTATGGTGAGCCTCATTACATACAACTGATTTTTTCCATATGCTTAAAAAATGATTAACATTCAATTCTCTCAATAATTCTCCTTTTCCTAAAATGGAAACACAAAATCAGAAGATTTAAGTAAATATTTGTGCAGTTAACAGAATTTCTGACAAGTTATTAGTATCCTTTTCCAGATTTTGGTTTTCATTGCATTTTGGGGCTGATAAAATATATTATTTCTGTAATTTAGTCTGTAAATTATGAGTATATTCTCATTTTCATAAAATAAAACAATGTTTACCTTTCTTAAATAAGGAAAAGAGAAAAGGTGAGAGAGATGGAAAGAAGAAAGGCAGAAGAAGGAAGAAAGGAAGGGTGGAAGGCAATCCCACCTTTCATGCATTGGTATTGTTTTTTGAGATGATCTCATTTGTCATTTTCTTCCTTAAATATAACTGAAGTTATATAAATGAATGAATAAATATGAATGAAGACATTATGGGATATAAACAATTTTTAAACTATATATCTTTTGCATAATTCTTGCTGCTAGTGATAATTTGGTAATACAACAGTTGTATTTTGATTTTTGATTTTGAAAGAAACATATGTTTTCTTATAAATAAGTTGTAGTACGTTCTTAGTGTCTTTGCTTCTAGTTTTCTGGAATGTACCAATGATTATTTCCCATGTTCTTTTCTATACATAATTTGTATTGACATATCATTAGCTTATAATATTACATAATTTTCAAGAGAATAGATTCACACGTAGATCAAAGTGTATGTTATATCAATCCACCGCCATATTTCTAGTACCATTCAACAGATGACTGGATAAAAAAGATGTGATTTATATACATAATGAAATCCTATACAGATGTTAAAACAAAATAAATACACTTCTTTTGGAACAGCTTTTGGAACAACTGATAGACAATGAGGTGAAATAAACTAAATTAGTCTATATATCATTTTTATATGTATCTTATTCTTTTTTGACTTGCTGCTCCTATGTCATTAGCCTACAATAAAGCATAACTCATGGCATTTATAACCATGTTTATCCCTCCCACACAGATCCTGGCCCTAATGTGCCATTCTTTGGCCAATGAATCATGAGCAAATGTATTACAGAGGCTTTGTAAGTTCTTACAGAAGAGTTTTTCTATTGGCATGTGCTTCTTGGAATCCAACTGCAATAAAGAAAAGAAGCTCAAGCTATACAATGAGAGGCCATAAGAATATGGATCCTGGGAAAGAAAAGGCCTTTTTGGATATTCCAGTTACCCCTAATTTTCTGCGAATGAATAACCCTAACCTTGAAAAATTCAGATGATTCCAGTCATTCCACAGAATGCTGACTGAGCAATAATAAATCAATATTTTTAGCTACTAAGTGTTTTTAAGCTACCGCATTTTGGAGGGGCTTGCAAGAAGAATTACCTTATCTCATCTCCTTTCTCATATTAAATATTGTAAGTTTGAGGTCACCTGCAATAACGTGGTTGGAAAAAGACTTGTGGAAGATGTCATCCTAATTTCTCACTTTCGTATACTATAGTATTGGGTTTTCCAAATCTTTAAAAAATTCTTTAATTTATAGATGCTATTTTCATTCTTGCTGCACCTTGCTGCATTATATTTTTGGTAATACCTTACAAATACTCTCTCACTAATAAATGATTTAATACAAACACCCTAGGTAGGACTATCTTCCTGACTCCTATGACAGTTTTTACCATTTGCATTTTTTGCTTCCTCTTTTTCTTCTGTTAAATCATTGTGCCTGTGGAACTCTAAGATAAATTTTTCAAATATATATAATTGATTGATAGCCTTCCTGCCAAAATACTGATCTACTCTAAAAAGGAATCCTACACAACAATGAATTATAAATGTATTAACTTTCAGAGAGCTAAAGTTCCTGTGTTTTCTTATTTTTATTTGCTTGTTTTTGTTTTATGATCAGTGCACAGGATGGCATTGCCATATGCATTGCTGAACCTAGGTCACATGTACAACAATAGCATAGCTTAGGAAGGGAGAAACAGACCATGAAGAAGGCACAACTTATTCCAAGGACATACATGGCACTTTGTCTTCTACTAGAGATAACATGACAATTTGGCTTTGAGAAAATTTCTCCTCAAGACCAAAGTTTAGTCACTCTGAGACTGTTCCTCTAATAGGTCTTGACCATCCTGCCTTCATTTCAAACTAACACAGTTTTAGCAAGAATTTTGTTGTCTAGATTTAAGGAGAAAATTACCCTATACCCGATGTTTGAACACCTTCAATAGCTGATCAAGTTTTTCATCTCCTACCTTTGATGTCTAAGTCTCTAACCTTTCTTTAACAAAATTCCTGTTAGGTCAGTTTAGCAGCAATGCCTATAACTGAACTTTCCTTATCCAATTTACTTCCATTGAAGGCTTGACTGTATTACTAGGTTAAAAATCCCCATTTATATTTGTTTTGGAGTTGTGCTTGATCTTTCTCTCTTGTGACAATACCTTTATTACAATAGACCTGAACAAATTCAATCTCATCATTGTATCAAGTATAAAAGGAAATTTCAAAATATACTGTTACAGAGAAGTCATGTGACTGGTCCATCTAGTGATATGAATGAAGGGCAGAATTAATTTTGATGGAGAAAGAACTCTGCATTTTTTCACAAATGCAAAAAAATATATACGAGTCCAATTTTCACAAGATTAATATAAGTATCGGTGTGAAAGAAATATTTTCACACAACTTCAAGTATTTAATTCTCATTTCAATAATTTACAAGCTTCATTTGAACAAGTTTACTGGAATTACATGAGTACATTTAGAGGTTTTATTTGTATGAATATTGTATAAGACCTACACCAAGTTTAATTAATAGATACCATGTAAAAGAACCAGAGTAAAATAAGTTGCATCTTTGAGATGCTTTAAGTTTTAAGTTTCTTATTTACAGAAATTTAATTTTGAAGTAAAATACGTATTAACTAAATAATTAAATTTGTTTAAATTTTATTGATTTTCCACCATTTCACTTGATTATCATTCATTTCAATTAGGTTCTCAATATTAGAGACATAGTGAATTTTATTGTTATTAATGAATTTTATGTTATACATGCATTATATATAATATATGAGACAGTCATTTGAAAATAGGTAAATATTTAGCTTTAAATGATAAAATTAAATCAGAATTTAAATATGCAGAAAAATGCAATTTACTGTTAAAGCAATATTGTGAATCTTAATTCATATTCAAATATTTTTCTTCAAAACAAATAAAAAGTGATGTTGAACAGATGTGATCTTAGTAGGATTCCACACTTTAAAGAACACCAAGTTGAGCTACCACAGACTTAAAACTCAAGAAGAATAGTGAGTTTTATGAAGTCCCTGAGGATACTCAGAGTTGATTTATCTAGTGACATGCCTGTACACCTCAAATAGGATGGTTAAAATAAATGTTTTATGCCAGTGGAAAAACACTAAAAACAAACAAAGTGTTCCCTTCACTGAATAGAAAGGAGTCACTCTCTGAAATCTGTTCTATGATAAATGTGAAGATAAATATATACTATAATATAAAACTGAAACATTTACTTATACATTCTCTGGCAATCATCCTTTATGTTATATTCTTTAAATATATATTTATTCATAAATACACATTTTCTTCTCTCTCTCTCTCTCTCTCTCTCTCTCTCATCTGCAGTTGGTCTGAGTCACTATCTTGGTATAAACTCCTCACCTGGCATTCCCAGTAGGGTAATGAAAACACTGAAATGCATTGAATTGGCTAAGAACACAGACCCTGAAATCATAATTCTAGGTTTATATTCCAGTTCTGTCATCTATTAGGTGTTTATGTGTGTTACCTTGAGAAGTTACTTAATCCTATATTTTCATTAATTTATTCATCTATAAATTAGGGTAATATTACCATTTATGTAATTATTTATCACAAATGCATATATATTATAGTTTATATATACATAATATATGTGCATATTATGTTTGTTATAGGTCTATCATCTATAGTTTTTGTAGAACAGTATCTGGTACATAATAATACATGGCAGCTATGTTTATTTATTCAGTATATGTATTTTGAAAGTCTCTTCTCTGTCAGGGTACTAGGATAGATATTGAGTGCACCACAAACACAAAACACAAAACCAGTACTGTGATGGAGCTTTTGTGCTAGTGGAGAATCTTAACAGTGAATAAGTAATTTAAAGAACCCATCTGTTACTATGTACTATTATAAAGTAGGGGCATAAATTGGAGAGGGTGAATATGCTAGTCTTGAGTAATTTCAGAGCAGGCCTCCTTAATTAAATGGAAGGGAATAGAGCTGGTCAAACCAAATGGAAAAAAAAACTATGAGAAAACTGATAAAATTCACAAGATTGAAATGAAGTAGATGTATGTATATGTAGTATATATATATACACACACATATATGCATATATTTACTCCAACAATATATGATAGTAACATATGAATAAATCCATGCATATGTTTATGTATAATATATATTATATTATATACATGTATGTATGCATATATATATGTGTGTATATATTATCCCAAACATATATGTATGAACTCAGAATGAGTCTGAGTGAGAGGCATGCCTAACTGTTAAGTCATCTAAAATTCTTGATCTTTCTCTTGTATCATTCTTTAGGAGGATGAATGCAAAATAACAGATTCATGTTTCTGTGGTATCACTGAGGAACATGATGCAACAGAGATTTTGTTTGTATTTATATCCTATTTTTGTGATAAATCTATGAGATGACTTGGGACAAGCCTTCAACTTATCAATTTAGTCCTGATTGTTTTTAAAAAGAGAAAGTTAAGTCAGTAATACTCTGAACTACATTAAACTTAACCTGCGAGAAATGTCTAAGTTTCCATTCATTGGCTCTAAACCTTTAGGCAGCATTCTGTCAGGAATGGACACAGCTCCCTCAACAAATATACTTCATGGTCTGTTTTTCACCTGGGGTCTGAAATTCTCTCCATTCATGTGCTTAGTTTTTATGCCTTAATCCTCTGATTCCTCTGATCATTCATGATAACTGCTGCCAAATAATTGCAAGCACAGATCATACCATGACCTACCCAACTCCCCTCCTATTCATTGTGGCATACAGATATTGTAAGGTAATTGGATTTTTCTTTAATATCTGAACTAAAATTTCTGAGATAGTATTTTGTTGTTACTTTTGGAAAGTAATACATTCTATGGCCCCTTTTGTAATTTACTGTGCAACCTCTTCATTTGGTTTCAACATGGAATAGGACTAAAAAATAAGGTGGGAGATCATATGGGATGAGACATCGAGGTTGAACAGGCATTTTTACTTACAATGAGGGGTGATAAATATATAATATAAGTCAGTGCTTAAATGAAAAGTATGTGTACTGTTCCAGGATTCTAGGTTTCAAAGATGCCTATACTCATGTATATTTCAGGTGCAACTGGAAATTGATAGACTCTTGATGGGGAGACATTAGAAAACACTGAAATTTAAGTTCACATTCACTTTGAACCAATAATTCTATTCCTGAACATTTTCATATATGTATATATGTATATGTATATATATATAATCCTTTATCAAATGAGATTGGTACAAAGATATTCACTGAAATGTGACCTGTAGTAACAAAAGAAGTTAGCAAACTAAATGCTCACCAATAGAATATTTCATACACTAGATACAGTGTCCCTATAAAATAAAATAGTATATATTCATTGAAAAGAATGCAGCAGTTCTATGCATACTAATAAGAGAAAAACTATTTCATAAATAAATATGGCAAAAAAGAAAAAAAAATGGAATATACTAAATTAAGTTCTCATAGATACATGTCACATAGATATCACTAAGGGTGTATAAGATACACAAGGAGCAGATAGGAATAGCTGTGTAGAATAACAGAATTTTGAAAATCTTTTCCCGTTACATACCCTTCAGCAAGTAATTCTGCAGTTTTCAAAATGTGCATGCATTATCTACTCAAGATAAATACATAGGTTTAAAATACTCACTAAAATCTCTAATATACATAAAACTTGAAAAAATTTACTCATTCCTAGTAATCAGCCTCTTCTCATAATAAGCAAATTGTATCATTTTTTAGAAAATACTCAGTTTTCTTCAGATCATACTGTTTCACTTCTTCCTTTAAGTATGATGCCACAACTTTAATCTCAGTTAACATCCCTCCAGGGCTAGATACTACCTAAATGATTTGTAGAAATACTAATATATTGATAAATACTAACAATTGTATGAAATTATTATGTTTGCATTTCACAGTTTTTAATAATTCCTTTGTAAATAAGTGTTAATATTTTCGTGCATAAATATGTGTTTTGTGTATCAAGAAACATCATTAACATTTCCAAAACACTAGAAAAAAATCAATTTTCTTTCAGATAATGTCATTGGTAATAGTCCAGGACTTCCATAATCTATTTTATTTACTCGCATTAATTCTCAAACTTCTTAACCATTACAATCCTACTGATTGTATACTTAACTCATTCTCTCATTTAGAAAAATATATTTTATATATGTTCAAATATTTCTTGGGAATATCTCACTAATAGGTTACTTATATATTAATTTGGAAGTTGTTAATAGAAGCTTATTTTAATAAACACTTCATTTCACTGAACATTTATTTAAAGGAAAGTGCAGGTAGGAATAAAGATGAGCAGAGACAGAACAGGAAGAGAGAGAAGAGGAAGAGTTTTTTTTTTTATTTTGGTTAAGCTATTCATCTTGGTTATTGCTCTTGGCCCCAGGTTGCAAATTCAGGTCCCTGGGATGTGTGTGAACAGTGGCAGACAAAGGGAGTAGACTTAATTACCAAATCACCATGACCCACTAGCCGTTAAAATTTAATTACCAAAAATTTACATTCAAAATTTGATTCAATATATTAAATAAAATAAGTAATATATTCATTGTAAAACTAAGATAAGCATTAATGGTAAGCATCACATTGCTAATAAGATAAATTTATGAGTACTTAGTGTTACTTGTTTTTTAGGGGAGACTACAAATGAATTAAAAACCTTCTTTTTAATGACTATGGGTGCTAGACCATGGTGTAAGTTTTGAGGTATAGATTATTAATTCAGCTACTTCAAATATTAATGAATTGATAAACTATTATCTGACATTTTTAATTATGATTATATTTTATGTCAGTATAGTCATGTGCAGATTTATCGAAATAAAATAACCTCAATGAATGGTCTTTGAGTAGACATGTTGGGCATCTCATCAGTATGTAATTCATGACAACTATATAGGACTGATCAGATGGAATTAGCTACCTTCCAAGGTCAGAAAAAGGAATCATAAAACATTGATCTTTGGAGTTAGAACCCTATTGTTGCTGCTTCTTCTATAGCATTACTGTACACAGACTGAAAAAAATCTACTTGTATTTTTCTCATTATCCTAAATAATTGACAAACATAATAAAAACAATACACATACATTGGGCATTCCATCCTCAGCTTCAGCTAACGGGGTGACATGAGGTAATACATCGTATCACTTTTGGTCAGTTTTCTCTTTTGTGAACACAATATCCATGAAGAGATTATTCAATGAAGTGAAGGTAAAAGAGTTTTGCCTATTTCACAGTAATTGCAAAAATCTAAGTTACTTTCATAATTCCAAATACTGGTAGTCAGAGCTCTGTGTATGGTAGATCTCTTCTGTCTTTGCCCTTATACTATGAAGGTACAATTGGATTGGTTTTGCTAAATATTAAACATAGAAATTTATTTACAATAGTGCAATGATGCACACTTTAAACTTATATAATGTTATTGCGCAATGTTCCGTAAATACAACTCAAAATAAATAATCATGGTATCTTCTTATAGTCAACTCACCCTTTTTCTTCACAACCCTTTCTTTACTTGGTACCAAGAATCATCAATTCCTTCTCCTCCCTGTTCTGGTAGGTCTGGCCCTGCACAGTGGTGCCATTGCTGAGAAAATGAGCAAGGAAGGGGATTGGATGAATAGACTGGTCGAAAGCGATATATGCCTTGACTTGGGCAGTGGGGCAGAGGGAGAGAAGAAAGGAAGAAGGAAAGAAGGAGGAAGGTAGAGGAAGACAGGAAAGAAGGAGGAATAAAGGAAGGAAAAAGGAAGGAAGAAAAGGATGGGGGAAGGAGGAGAAAGACAGGAAAAGAGGAAAGGAAGGAAAGAAAGAAGGAAGAAAGAAAGGAAGGAATAAAGGAAGAAGAAAGGAAGGAAAGAAGGAAGGAAGGATTGATTCCCACCCAGATTCCTTGAGTTTGTTCTTTAGAGGAAAGCCTCAAGAAACTGACAGCAATAGTCTGCAAGATCAAATTTTACAATTCTCAACTAAAGAGCTACTTGGAAGAAAAACTTCTCAAGGATAATGGAACTGCACTTATCTGTTGCTGTGGCCTTGGACCTTGGAAGAAGTTTTAAACTGGGACCCAGTTGGAATAAATTGAAAATGTAATGAAATCTGTGTGATTCAGGAAGCACAACAAACATTTACAAACAGAGTTTAAGTAACTAAGGTATTTAATTCAGGACTTTATCCTTCCACCAGGAGGAACATGAAAATTTTCATTTGGTCAAATCAGTGTCTTAGTTTGGTTCTCCCAAACAAGACTGAGAAAATCAACTTAAATATAAGTAATTTATTTAAGATGCTATCCAAGAAAATGTTGGAGGTGGACTAGTAATTTAACACCAAATGAAAAGAAAGCATTAAATGGGATATATCAAGCATGTTACCACTGTAGATCATGGGGCTTAATTTTATAGGAACATGGTAATACTCTAGAATAATTGATGATAATTTAGATAACTCTAAAAGACCATGGATATTAATATACCAATTCCTATTTGCAATTACTTGAGGACCATTTCTAATAGGCAGTAATGTATTTGGCAGAGAAAAATCCCCTTGTATTAAGACTCAATGCACGAGATAGATGTCAGTCTTGCATACAAAATAATCGCAAAGGCTGAGAGGATATAATTAGACATTGAGACTTGCTGCTGCAGTAGATATATTCCACTACTTAAACTTTCATCTTCAGATAAAAGTAGATGCTTACAGAAGAAGTGGATTAAAGAGCCTTCCAGTACCTTATTTTTCCAGAGCAGTCAAATGTGATCTTGGATGATCTCCATGCCCACACCAACAGAGAATTCTTGCCCGTATAGAGCTTCATTTTTGGCTGCCTAAACTACCTGACTTCTTTCTTAAAATTCATCTTTAAAGAAAAAGTAATTGTGGAATATGAGAAGTGTGACCTGATAAAGAAATACTTGCCTTAATAAATTGGATAGTAGCTCCAGCCTTGCTTGAAAAGCAAAGCACTAACTCCTTAGATAATCCAAGATAAATGTGATTCTCTTTCAAACGGTAGTGAGAAGAGGACAAGCTGGGGAAATTGTAGGAAAAAACAAAAGAAAACACAGGAGTTGCTTTTCTGCAGAGAGTAAGAGCGTTATCATCATCTAATTTCAAGATACTGCTTACTGGCAAAAAATCACCATAAAATATTCTTAATGTGATGTAAAATAAAGGTAGTTTAGGGTACACAATATGTAAAGTTATATTTTCTTTGTTTAATGCTTTTTCCAATGAGAAAACCAGACTTAATTTTGTTTAATATCAGCAGCATTACTATTCAAAATATGTCTTGACTCTTCTAAAAGCATTGCATAAATAATATGCGTAAATTATATAATGAACATATACTGTGTTTATATGGTATAATGGAGATAATTATCTAATTCTTCAAAATATGTTAATACAGAAGAGCTCAGGAGGTCATCTGAAATTTTCCAACTCAAAGCTATTCATTTAATGATCCATTAGTTTTGAATCTGAAACACTTTTCAGTTCTACTAATTAGATTATTTGAAAAAAACTAACCTCTAAGCAAGCAGATTGTTTTCCTCCATCATATCCTGCAAACAAAATACTTCTTGTTGCAATAAAGCTTTATAGTTACATGGCTGCAGGCAATATTATTAAATAAGAATCAAAACAAAGTCTGTTAAGCAAAGATGGAAGATAATTCATTAAAACATTTTGGAAACAAAATTTGAAGGTCTGTTAAAATTATTATCAAATGGATTCACACAACAATTTTCTGGGGAAGTTAGCACTACATTTAACTATAGCTTTGGCTATTTTTTACTAGAACCTCCAACTTTATTCATCTCTACTTGTTATTTTTTTAATGTAGTAGCATTTTCCTCAGATACTTTCCTGAAAGAATGAGGTAGCTCATATGTCAAACCATTTATTAAAAAAAGAAAGAAAACAAAAATTGCACTTTTTCTATTGATGTGTTTGTGCTGGATTTGTACACTGTTGGAGAAATATTATTACAGAGCTAACATATAGTGCAAAGAATATGAGTAATACTTTTAAATTTACTCACAAAGAACAGATTGTAGAAGCAATCTAAAACAAGATAAATCAATATATGCATTTTGATATTAATACTAACCATGATATTTCTTAAATTTTTATATTATGTAACAATATGGTTTGTATAGTAAATTAGGTATTAAATTTTCTGCTTTTTATAATCTAAAAATTCTAACCACCAACATGTCAGTAACTGTTCTATTGAGTATTTTTGTTTGTTTCCTTATTTCATTTTTACTTGAACTTTTAATACTTCTCAAAAGATCATTTGACTTAATACTGATCATATTTTTAAAAATCCAGCACAGTCATCCTTGTCTCTATAGTTGGTATATGCTCATTGCTGTGTAAAAAATAGACATTTTCTGTGTG
The DNA here is from genome assembly GCA_004363575.1 of Solenodon paradoxus. Taxonomy (NCBI): domain Eukaryota; kingdom Metazoa; phylum Chordata; class Mammalia; order Eulipotyphla; family Solenodontidae; genus Solenodon; species Solenodon paradoxus. Next base: position 2,008,768 of record RJWH01000037.1, read on the forward strand.
TACCAGCATTCCTCTTAATAATGCATTTAAATACTTATGTTACAATTAGCAAATATATAATCAGTCTCGTCCCAAAATTACAAAATATAATTCATATTTCTGTGATTTCCATGATAATATAAGAACAAAATTCTGGGGTATGAAGTAATAAAAATGGAAAGTGCAATTGTAATGAAATCAATGATCGTATTTCCTATTTTTATTGAGGAAATGTTGTATCATAATATTATCTGTTTAAGGTACCCATCATTATAAATCAAGTTCAGTATATAATACATTAAGTTTACCACCACAGTCCAGTTTTACCGTATAACTGACTCCTTTTGCTCAGTTTTTAATCTACACTTTTTAGTAAAGTTAGGTACATTGAATCTTCCTTTATATTTAAAATAAAAGTAAAAGAAGCAGATATTTTCTTAATCAAGAGAACTACTTCAGACAAGTAATGTTGAACTGTTTATTGACTGGTTAGTTCAAAATGTCAACTTTACTAGGCAATGGTGCAGTGATATTTGCTCAAATATTATTCCAGATGTTTCTGTTAGGGTGTTTTTAGGATGAGATTAGCATTTTAAGTGAGTAAAGCAGATGGTTCTCCATAATTTGAATGGGTCTCATCCAATCATTTGAAGGCCTTAATTGAACAAGAAACTAATCTGAGCAAGCTGCAGTTCTGCCAACCAATTACCTTCAGACTTGATCTCCAACATAAGCTCTTCCCTGGGTCTCCAGTTTGCCTTGTCTCAGATTCTAATCAGTCTAACCTGCATGTTATGGATTTGTCAGCTTCCATAATCATGTGAGCCAATTGCTTAAAAAATAACTCTCTCTCTCCAACTCTCCTATCGTATCCTTCTGGAACTGTCATCTATTTATCATCTATTATCTACCTATCTCTATCATCTGCATCTAATCATCTATAGTCTGTGATCTTAGATGACCTAATATTGCCTCATATGCCATTATAATTACCTTCCTAATTTTTAAATTATTTTCTCTGAAGAAAAATTTTTTATTCCAAGTTAATAGCCTTGTCATCAATCACTTCCTATCAGATAAACCCAATCAAATGAATTTTAATCGCACTTTTCAGTTTTATGATTTTATCTGCTTATTCATCAATTTATATATATATATAATCTATTATTTGCAATTTTGGTCTTCTACATGTTAATTAATTTTGATCATATTTACCTTAAAGTAGTTGAATACGTACATTAGAGAATTTCTCTAACATTCTCTTCTTGTAATTCTGTCACCTCATTGTTCTCTAGTTGATTTATATCAAGTTGTACTAGCCCTTTCCTATTTTTATAAGCTTAGTATTTTAAAATAGACAATCATGATATTGTTTATAGTAATATATTTTTTATTTTCTCCTAAAGTGTGTTGATTTTGTCTCCCCTGAAAAATTCATCTTAAATGATCTTAAACGCTAACTTAATTTTCCCAATAAATTGACAGTAGTTTAAATCTTCATTCAGTTCAAAATGCTGCTGTCTACCAGCTACTTGACATCTCCCTTCTAAATACATACTTTACGAGGTTAGTCAAGATTTTAAGTGGAGTTTATGTAAACATCTGGATTTCTCCATTCACAGCTCCTTCCTTTATGTAGTTTTCCTTTTTACCTTTCAGCTAATCTGACAACACCAAACTACAGTATCTTACTATTATTGTAAGAAAACTATGACATTCTGCTAGAAATTCTAGTTCTGTCTCTGACCCTGTGGTGTAAGAAAATCTCTCAAGTAAGAATTTTATCACATACTTCAGTTATTTTCTTTCAGGGTTTGTTTCTTCTCTGTTTTATCCTTATCTGTTTCTCTCTTTTTTTCACAAATATATACATATAATTGCTTGCAAAATATTGCCTGTATCTTATAATTATTTTATAGAGCATGTATTCTAATACTTATATAAAACCAGAAACAGAAATGATGAAATATTTTGGCACAACCAATTTAATTCATTTGAATTGCATATTATTAAAGAACAATATTTTATGATGATGTACATTGGAACTGAATGCACTTATTTTTTGCAAGATGGGACACCCTGAAATATAATTACTTAGAGCAATATCTTTTGAGAATTGTGCTTATTTTGTTTTATTTTCCTTTAATTATATCAGAACATTGAATATCTAATGAAGTGATACAGAATGTTTATTAGTTAATGTAAATTGAGTTATAAGTGATGGAAAACACTGTACTAAAATAAAGTTGAGAAAAGATTTTATCCACCATAAAATATAGTATTTTTATTTTTGTTTATAAGATCTCACCAATGCTCAGTGACTAAAATCTTGCACTAGAGGTTTAGGATTTCACTTTTCACTTTTTTTCATTTTGCAATTTATACTAACATAGCTACAGCTTTTTATGTTATTAAATTCAAATCTACACTATGAAATCCAAAGAATATAAAACTTAATTCATTATCTTTAGCCAAAACTTTCTTACTCCTAAATCTTAAAATGTCATCTACTTCAACACACTCATATAATAGAGTATCATCTTTTTTACAGCTTTTTTCGTAGCTTTCTCCCAGTTCCCCCATTTACAGAATTGTTTCTTTCTAAAGTTTAATCCACACAATTCTCAGAGTTTCATATTTAAACATAAATGTTATAAACCACCTTCCTTTACAAAAAAAAAAATCAAAGCATAGATGTTTTATTTTGAAAAAATTTGAAGTTTTCCAGAGCTATTTTGAATTATTTCTATCATTTTATTGTTGACCTTTATGTTTTCATTTAGTATAAAATCATGAATTTTATGTAAACTTTGATAGAAATTGAATAACAACCTCACTGACAGAGTTAGAAAAATAAAGAATAAGCAACAAATACATTTAAAAAAAGAAGTATTTTGCTAGAATTACATTGAGACACTTAGCTAGAATTGAGTAAAGTCCTATTTGAATGAGTTTTCATTTTGAATACAATATTCCATAGAGCATTTTATCATTTGCCATATGTTATGTAATTACATAAATGTTGGTATATGATGTGAATATGCTGCAAATTAACAATCTTTCTTGTTTCTGGAGAGAAAATGAGAAATTAATTTGGCAAATGTCAAGTTCAGTTCATGTCAAGATGCTTTTTGTGTCATGATCCATCATGAAAGATTAAACAGATATGTTCTACTAAATAGATCAATTTTGGGGAAGCAGCTGTGGCTCACATTCTTTCATTTGGCAGATTCATTCCACCTGACTTCAGAGAAATTGCTAAGATTATGTTTTCATAGTATGAGTATGCTTTTGTTTCCTTTGTCAGTTCAGTTAGAGTTGGATTAGAAAGGAAATATTTTGCTGTATTACATATCTTAAATTGAAAATAGTCACAATAGTAGCTCTATTTGTGTACTGATAATTATAAAATAAATAATAACTGTATACTTCTCATTTACTTTAATATAACATGGAATACCTATCACTGTCATGGGTCATTCTGAATGAAATATAGTTTTATAATGTTTAAAGCCTCACAATGAAGATGGGGGTAGACAGTGTATATTGTCATCCATGGTGTTCTAAACTGATTCTGTTGGGGCTGGGGTTTTTCACAACCAAGAGATATTTTACATGTTTTGCTTTCAATTTTCTGATGAACAAAAATTTAATGTAATTTTTCAATCATTTTTTATATTTTCTTTTTATAGCTGTATATAGCAGCTCTGCTAAAAATTACTTCTATTGGAAAGAGCATTTTTAATACATTTTTTAAAGAATAATTTGAATAAGTTTAATTCTTGGAAGAAATATAGATACAGGTTCAAACATTTTGAATTATTCTGAATTACTTTCTTATTTAAATCTTTGCAAAACTTAAAAGTAATTTAATCTTTTGTTCAGAATGCTACATTCATTTTTTAAAATTGACATTGTATCTCAATCTAAATTTCATACCACACTCTCCACCAAAGTTCCAGGGTCCTTTATTTCCACCATTTCCTCTCTTTCCATCCCTCTCGCCTTGAACCCGCCTGGCCATCATCATCTTGTATCCTGTAAGTTTTTGCTGGGATTTACCTACTTATTTATTTCATTTCAATATATTCTGCATATGAATGAAGTCATCCTCTACAAGATTTTTGAAAGCACATCATCGAGGCTTTCAACAAGTCAGTTGTCTAACTTGTATGATACTGTTTCAGAGCCTGAGAAACAAATTATAAGATAGCTTCGATATCCGCAAGTGTGCCAGACTTTCTACTAGTCATCTGACATAGGTGATCAGTTTTAATTATCATAATACTTTATTATACCTATTATGAACACGGATGTAGTTCATAAGATATTAAAAAGTTTCATCAAGTTGCATATTAAGCAAGTAGCAATTGGAACTCAGTGCAAGTTCATCTATTCAGTAATTTGTGCTCTTGGTTTCTGTAAAGAAACTGACCTAATAGAAGCCGTCTTGTTATTACCTGTGACTAGAGTGAGGGATATGCAATGATCTTCTAATATCTGAAACAAAATGAGATGCTTTTTTTTTGCTACAAATGAAAGCGATTATCAATCCTTTTGCTATCTACTATCAAATAATTTATGACTATCTCTAGTTGTTTATTCAAAAGTTATAGTGTTGATGTTTTATCCAAAGTTAATTTATATCTGAAAGTTAAAGCATTATTATAGTTGTGAATAAGCATGTATTTAGAGAATATTTGCACTAAATCCTTTAACTCAAATCATTGCAAATACTCCAGAGACTCAATAATCCTTGCAGGGGATTAGGCTACATTTTAAAGCTCCAGTGATCCAGATAATCCCTTTGGGGAATTCATCCCACAGTTTGGTGCTCCAAAGACAACACATCATTTCTCTTAAAGAATAATATTCTCACAAAATAGTTTCAAAAATACGAAAGAATCATATCCATTTATAAATATATGATAGCTTAAGACTTCCAGCAATATACTGTCTTTGTTTCAAATGTGTCTATATGTTTAATTTGTTTGTTTAACACATAAAGCAACGTGTTTATAACAAATGAAAATGTGATAGTGGCATTGATGTAAATTGAGGCAATATTGGTTTTTAACATTAATACTGTATATATGCAGCATATATTCTATACTACTTTATACTGATTACTCAAGGGAAGCTATTCAATAAGTTCATGAAAATGAAAGTCTCCAGAGACATGAAGATGGGCAATGCTTATTTTTATAGGAGAAAAGTCACATAGATAAGGCATACCTAATGTTATGCCAAAAGAAAACATCTGAGTTGATTTTTTTCCTTCTTCCAAATAAATAATCTACTTCTTTGAATATTTTAAATTCTTAATAGAAAAACTGAATATAATTAATAAATTCAGAATTCTGTGTAGGTTTCTGCAGGCTGGTTGTTGGACAATAGATGGATGCTAGAAACATGACTTCAGAAGTTGTGGTCTTAAACCAGAATAGTTTCCACATGTTCAACAAGCATAAGTTTAATTAAAAAAAAAATTAAAAGGCTGATAATTTGGCAGTGTGAAAAAAGGTACATTTCATCATAAGTAATGTCTATGAATTATTTGTTTTCTATTAAATTATTGAAATATTATAATTGTCAACTATTTGATAGTTCAAATTCTACCTTAATAAAATTAAATAAAAAATGTCCAGCTATTAAAAGTAACTAAAAATAGTTTATACATTTTCAGAGAGGTTGGGTGTTGAGATGTAGGTGAAATGGGTAAAGGAAGTTAATTATATGGTGATGGATAGATGAAATTTGGTGGTGTTCATGATGTGGTGCATATAGATTTCAAATGATAAAGCTAAATACTTAAAACTAACAATGTTACAAACCAATATTACCTAAATGAAATTATTTTTTTAAAGGGTGTTAAATAATATGGGAAATAGCTCTTCTGTTTGGTTGAACTTTATGGGAAGCAGAAGCTTAGAAGAAAATAAAATGTAAGTAAACTAGAGTCTCAGGATGTAAAAAAATAAAATAATACATGATGAAATGTTGAATTGAGATGCAACTCCATGTATCATGTGATGTTCTGGACTTGAAATGACTTTTCCACATTATTCCACCTTGAAGCAAGAAATCTGAGCCTTTTACACTATTCACAGACCCATCATTAAATGCCTTCTGTCCCTTGGGGAGTGAGAAATGACCTTCACTAAGTGGATGCTTCCAGCCAAAAACAATCCTCAGAGGATGTGGGAGTTAACAATACAAATCAACTACACACCCGGAAGATGGAGAAATTTATATCTCAGTACTAAAAGTGGATCTTGGTTGAGTACACTAGTATATTCACTCTGATCCTCCCTTTGCAGTACTTAAGTTGATTTTCTTTAATAAGTTGTAGGAACTGTTTCCCCAGGATACTATTTGGACACTTTCTGGTGAAACTTCGAAGAGTAAGATAAATAAGAGAAACACTGTATTTGTCCCTGCAGACATCATCAAAATGACATTCAATACCTAATACTTCTCTGCTTTACTCACTGGAGTTTCTCTTAACCCTTGACTAGAACCTTTATAGAATTGTACTAGATATGTTGGCTTATAATAAAAAAAACTGAAATTTGGTCACATTCACTATTACAATGATGACCATTTTTTTCCATATGGAAGGAATCTCCACAATAAGTTGTTGCCAACTGACTCCTGAATTTTTTTTAAATGTCATATTGAGGACTCAACAGTGTGCCTGTTGATGGAAAGTAAGACCCCATACAGACTCAATAACTAGATTACCCTTGAATGAGAGATTTTGATGTTGGGTGCACAAATATTCTCTAATCTTGCCAGCATTGCTATTGTGTTCATGGTCACACTGGATCATTCCTTTAGGGGACTAATGACAAAAGCTGCTTGATATTCGTGAGGAATAGCAATAAAGTGACAGAACAACTTACCAGAAAGGCAAGTACCAGGTGAATCAGAAGACTGAACATGCCAGTAAACTCCTAATTGTAAGAATGCAAGGACAATTTCAGCAAATGAGTGGAAAGTAGAAAAGAAAAACAATATTATGGAATGTATGCCAACCCTCCTGAAGCAGAAAGTTAAGAAAGCAACTACTGCAGTATGTATGCCTGGAATACTCATCTCTAGGGGACATAAAACTCTGCCCCAGTCTCAATGTTTGCAGCTTTACTGCCCACAAGCACCCACTATCATTTCTCTGTGCTTTTCCCTCTAAGAAACTTTCTGTGTGTCTGTGTGGGCCTCCATTCAATTTTTTTTTTTTTTTCAGATTGCACTCAAAAACCAACTGTCCCTCTCACAAAACCATGAATTTGCCGAAATACTGTGTTGACTAGATTTCTTCTGTGTTGCATATTCTATGATGGATGTTAAGGTATGACGCAAAGGTCATACCTTGCATGCTTTTTTCATATGCCCATATTCCTGAACCTTCTAGTCATCAAAGTTTCAATCTTTCTCTTTTAAAACGATTAATGAACTTTCCAAACTATTTATTACTGTACATGAACCAAGGTATAGTCTCACATCAGGCCAATTTTCACTCTAAAAATATTAGATTATCACATTCACTCCTCGAAATTAGGTCATTAGGATAATTTTTTCTCATTATTTTTTCAGACAAATGTAAAATAAACTATTGCATGATAGCAACCCATTGTCTTTTATCTGTATCCATCTAACAAACTTACTCAGTTCAGAATCAAAACTATTCTTTTCCTTTCTGAAGTAACTCATCGCAAGTAACTAGTTCATGTGGCTATGAGTGTGAGCTGAGGGAGAACCTCTGGTAAAACTATGGGAAATAATATGGTCCAGTAGATAACCAGCTATTGGAAGAAATAATCCTCCATGGATTTCTCATGCTTCTATATATGTTCCTGGATCTGTCATGCATGCAAGCTCATGACCACTCTTAATCTGGGTTATTTCTCAGGATTGTTTTCAGTGAGACTCCTTGAAAGTTGAAGTAATGCTTCTCCCAGAAAAATGACAAGGTTTGCTTTAAAAGAGGTTCATTTTGCCAAGTCAGTATTCCTAAATTGTGGTGCTCCATAGTATGAGTAATCACAGTTACTTCTTTGTGTATCACTCTTCCACGACTTAAGGGGATAAGATGAATAACACTTAAAACACCAATAATAACAACAAAAACAAAAATAAACACCTCATGCTGCCTACATTTCATGAATAAAAACCTCCTTTGTTTCTGTGTTGGGAGTTTCAAATCTTATATCAGTATATAAAATATTAATAGTTTAACTCCTTAGGTTGCAAATAATATAGTCTCAGCTTCTGTCACTTGCTCTGGAAGTTTAGATTTACCTTCTTTCCGTGCTTATGCTAAATCCTGTATGCCCCATTTCTGTGTTACGTTTGTTTGCTGGTGGGCCCAACTATTCTTACAATTTGTTGGTGTGCATCATTAATCTCTTGAGAGATCTCTGACTGCATGGTTACCACATTTCCAAGAGTTGGTGCTCTGTCTTGAACAGGACCAAACTGCAAATAGTGTTTTTATCATTGGAAGAGAGCTTGTACATGTTTCAAAACCAAAGCAAATAATGGGTACATCGTGTACATATATGTATGGTTGCATACATATAAATCCACACTTGTGTAGATGCATTTTGATATCAAATACTCATTTTGAATGCTTTCTAAATGTGTTTATGAAAGACACACCTTGAAAAATTTTAAAAAGTAAATACTTGTGACTTGCGTTGATCAGTAATTCAGAGAGTTCCTGAGGATTTCCGAATTCATTAGAGAATATAGAAACTAGCAAGCTGTCAAATTAGTGAAACTTAACAGACATTTCAATACTTCCCAGGGTTTCTTTGATAAATGTTATATCTTATCTCAAAAACATAAAGTTGTATTAGTTCATTTTATAATTAAAATATATTTCAAAACAAACTGCAATTTCATTAATATAATGAAATTTGGTGACTACAGTGGACCTGATTTGATTTCTACAAATTATACTAAATTTCACTTATTTCATAATCATGTATCTATCTTTACATCAAATCTTGTGCATTATCTAAGAAATATTTCACTGTTTGTTTCCAATTTATTTACTGTACACAATTTTGAGTATAGATAATAAATAGTAAAGTTTTATATTAGTATGTACTAGTAGGAGAAAAATTCGCTGTGAGGAGAAACAAAAATGCACAAGGACGATATATCAAGTAGTAAATGAACAAATAAAGTACTTGCATGCTTCTATTATACAAAGCTATAAAATGAAAACTAATGCATTGCAGCAGAGAGCAGTCAATGGTTGTGAATGGGGAGGGAACAAGAAAAGATAAGAGAGGAAATTGGGTGCAGGTATTGATAGCTATGTTTCTTGTCTTGATTTTATTTATACTTTTGGAGATACACACCACACACACACACACATACATACGCATACACACACCTATATATACATCTCTTACTAGTATGACAGAATGTTCTTGTCTTTAGCATGAGAATTAATTCAGAAGCTGGACAGGAAAATTAAAATCAAACAAAAATTTAATAGGCAACAGGAAAGTTCATTTGGGAGGACTCTGAATGGGCAACTTAAGTTTCTGCAAAGTGGTGGAATTTGAAGTGGTCAGCATGTGCCCTGAGGAAGGTTTATATGCCCTCTTCTTACCTCAGGGATTCATCTGATGGACTGTTTCAGAACTAGCCCTCCCCAGATACATTGCATAACTGTAGATAGTTTCAAAGTAACCCTTCCACATTCCTTGGCCCTTGCAATTTCCTTCTTCCTCTTGTCCACATAGACCTTTTGTTCTGATGTGATTATGAACATGTTGTCAGCCACTCGTTTATGCCTTTTGGATATCCTAGTCCATGCTTACCTGCCTGTCCTAATATGTCTATATATTAGTGTTCAACATATGCAGTTTATTTTTGACAAATTATCTTAATATTGAAGTTTAACATCAAAATTGAATATATATATACACACACATATATATATATATATATATATATAAATTTTAAGCTTTGCCTAGATGAAACTTTTCCTCCCTAAGCTATAACATAGTAAAGTGACATCAGTAAGGTCATGGACAGATACTATCTTGCTGCTGATATTGAAATGAAGTATTAAATAGTGAATGTTGAATTCTAGACATTGAATGAACTGGTGGGATTACATCTGAGAACAGTATGTGTATATAGATAATTACAGTTAAGAAACAGATATATTAAATCTGAAGTTTAACTGAAACAATTAATAATTTGATAACACTAAGTTGATCTACTTAAAATCAGTTTTGGGTATCCTCTTACTGGTAGGACAGATTTGCAAAATTATAAAAAGTCACATATTTATTAAAAATTGATAATAGAATTGTTCTCAAATTTATTTATATTACTTGACAGTTATTGCAAACAGCTGTATAGAAAAACAAAAACCATGACTTTATAAAACTTAAATAATAACATCATTTTGATTACATTTCATGTAGCAAGAGCAATTTATTTTATTAATAAGTTCACTAGATATCTCATAAATATTTCTTTGTTTTGCCTCTGTATGTATTTTTAAGTGGCAAATAAATATGCTAATTTAAGATTTAGGGTTTAGTTAATCACTATTAGACTCTAGTTGATGTCACTGTGGTTGTCAAACAATAAAGTACGTAAAGAAGATACTTGTGGTAACATTCTGTAATGTTCTATAGATCATCAGAAGAAATGATTTTGAAATTATTTGTATATTGACCTTTCAGACCAGTGTAGTATATTTTACATTAAAAGGAAAAGTCATTTTGAATTACCTGATGTTGTTTTTGTTTTTCATAACACTTTTATTTTAAATGCCAATTATATCTTAATCATTTGATTATTTTTCCACTGAGCTATAGCTTATACAATTTTTAACAAATAATTGCAAAAATAAAAAACAAAGAAATAACTAACATTCTAATATTGATGTCTACTTTTACAGATACACTATTAATTCAGTACCTCTGACATATTCTGTTTTCTACAACTTCATGGTAAATGTGTATCTAATTTTTTTCTTTATTTCCATAGATACATGTTCACTCAACAGTTTGATTCTTTTCAACTTTTACATATATATCCCAGTATATATTGTAATTACATGGCACGACGTTTTCTTTTTTTCATATAATTTTCACAAACTGTAAGAAAATATAATGCAGCAAATATACTGAGGAGGAAATGTATTCTCTGCATTCCAATAACTTGCTAGCACTTCATATTTCACCTTTCTCTTATGTTATGCTTGAAATAGGGTAATGAAATCCTTCCTATAGTTGTGAACCTCATCCATATGGAAATGGCAATGAACAACTGCCTCCAGGATCAATTGCCAGGCTTTGTATGAACAAATATTTTCTTATGTTTTATTCTATAAAGAAATAAATTTAATGCAAATTCCTATTACTTCTAAAGGCAAAGTAATGTTTTCGCTTGAAAATATTTCCACATAGGCATGGTAGTCAAGTCATTAAGCATAATGACTCTGAACTATAATTATTAAATATTTTAACACTCCACCTTATAAATAGTTGCATATGAAAAATATTACCAAAGGCATGTTGTATATTGAGAAATAATAATTGAGATAATTTTATTTTTCCAAAGATTATCTAATAACAATGTAGTTTTACTTAAGTGTCGTTTTCAAGTATTGAATACCAACTTTTATATTCCATTTCTGCACTAATTTTACACCATAGTACACAATGTAGAAAAATTGTAATTTATATTTACAGTAACAGAATGATAGAATCCTCAATTCTATTGACAATAACCAAATCTGAAAGCCTCCCATAAGTTATCACTGACATTTTTTTCTAATGCAATGCTGCAGTGATATTTTTGTAGCTGGTGTTTTTTGTTTTATCCCTTCATCATATATAATTTGGAAACCATGTCCTATTGATCATGCATATGAAATAGATTACCCGATTGTTCCTTGTGTTTCCATTGTTTTGATTTGTCTTTCTTTTTTTTTTTCTTCTATCAGGTATATCTATGTTCAAGAACTACTGATGACAAATGATGTTAACTACCTTGGTTTATCTGGGGTACTAGTAACTATGACAACAATTCTGCATGAAAAATTTTAGATGCTTCAAAGTAGACTGAAAGCAACATGCTCTGTATGCTTAAGTCTTTCTTTTTTGTTTTGTTTTGTTTTGTTTAGTAAACCAGTGTTTGCAAGGGAACCCAAATTTCACACCAAGAGCATGCCATGAAGAATGTGTTGCTTATCTCAAACAGGTTTTGGAAACTAAGACCTAAGATCTGACATTACTTGTGAAGTTTGCCATGATTTTCTACTAATCATTTAATTATATTCATGTTCTTAACTTATATTTTAAGTTTCATCTTCTGCTACTATTCTCTCTAAATACTGAAATAGATTTGTGTTATATAAGAGAAATCGTGTTGGTTTTTGTATTCTGTTTTTTCTGTAGAAAAATATTTGTTTAATCAAATACTTTCATGGTTTGCTAGATCAAGACGGAAAATAAACTCCATTGGAAGTTTTAGAAACAGACCTGGGAAAACTGGTTATTTTGAAACTAGAAAATCTTTTTTTGACATATATTCAAATAGTTGATTTGTTATGAGCTTCAGAAATCTATTATCTACTGAGACACAATCTCTTAACTACCACGAATCAAGAATACTTTGTAACCAAATTTTTGAAATTATCTTTGCAATGATAAAAGAATTCACCTTTTACTCAGTTTAAATTGCAATAATTCTTTTATAATCAGGATTCTTTCCCAGTTTTGCTAGAGATAACTACCCTGTATAGGATACTGTTTTTTAAAAGCAGCCATCTAACAAAGCATTCAGATGGTACTAATCGGTGTAGGAAAAAGTGCGTGAATAGATAATAAAAGTAAATGTATAATGCATGGAAGACTGAATAAAAATGAGTCTATCTCATAAAAAAGCATACTAGATAAACGATTAGCCAATAATCATGTTAGAGGTGATTCTGTATCATTTCTACTAGGCTCTAGAATTCATTTGTGTAGGGAAGTATTGAGATAAAATATACTTTACAGCTACATTTGTTATTTTGTTTAAAAGTACTTGAAAACCAGACAAAAGCCTATAGGATACATTTTCAATGAACAGTACACACACAGACACACACACACAGACACACACACACACACACACATACACATACACAAATATACACAGAGGCACTATTGGTTGATATCTCTAAAGAATACAAGTTATCTTTCTATTTCTCTAGATCAATATCTATATCATCTCTCATCATAATCATTACTACCATCATCATAATCATCGTCATCATCATCATCACCACCATCATCATCAGGATCATCATCATCATTAGCTATCATATGATCTCCCTAACTCTTTGGAGAGAGATAGAAAGTATAATGATATGACTAACATGACTGCTGAAGTTAGGAAGTCTAAGTTGCAGAACTAGACATCAAAAAATTGAAAGGAATGTTTATATTGTAATTTAAATCAAAGGCTATCTAGTAGTGGAATTATTTCTTGCTCAGAGATTCGCTTTTCTTTTTTTCAAACCTCAAATTTATTAGATTAGACTAATATTATGGAAGGCATTCATTTTTACTGAAAATTCATTGATTTGTTAATCTCTTTCAAAAACAAGCTTACAGCAACATCTAGAATAATTTTTAATTCACTCTATTGGCACTGTGGTTCAGTCAAGTAAACTTAAAGCTAACCAACAAGCATGTTATATATTTTGCGATTGAGTAACATAAAATATATTATTAAAATTTATTTCGGCCAGCTCTTTGTCCATATTTTGATGTATAATAAAAGTTAAATTGCATGAGTAGCAGGCATTATCTTCTCATAGAACAGTATTACTATAGATATTTAGATCAGATTGATATTATTTTGAGAAAAATACACGAAATAATACAAGCATTTGACAATGGTATTTAATTTGGGATGATTGTCGGTGACTTCTAAAATTTTATTCTATGAAATCTTTTTACTAAATATTTTCAATTAAAATATATTACTTTTAAAACAGAAAATGTATGAATTATTTACTATAACTTAATTGTTTTTAGAATAAGCTCTACAAGTTAACAGTGATATAATCCATATTATTACATTTGCAATTCACTGGTGAGACAAAATTCAGTGGATTAAATATATTTTATTATGAAACCTCATGAATTTTTCTTAGTCCTTTGAATTAAATAATAATTTTATAAAACTAGATGTTGATTCTTTAGAAGTATTCATTTATGTATATAACTGATGTTTGATTCTAAAAATTAACTGACCAGTGTATTTTTAAAATTAACTTCAAAATCTGACATAATGTAAAGAAAGACATATATTGTGGATTTTTATTTCCATTTTGATATTTATTTATCTGTTTGAACTAATACACTTTCCAAATTTCTGATCCTTCCCTTGTTCCTAGAAATATGGTGATATGGATGGAATGCTACAGGTGTGGTATTTTGTGCACACAGTTTTGCGTCAGAGTAAAGTGAATTTAAATGAAAAGCAAAACCTTCACTCTTTACTGATGGAAATGCAACAATATCAGAAGAAAAATAAAAGATAGGCTAATTAAATAAATTTATAAGACATAATTAAATATAATACCTTTGAGAAAGAGAAATGAAATGTATACATTGAATTCAATTTTACCTTTGTGAAAACAATGAAGATTTGAGTAATAAATATATTGGTTACCTGACAGTTTTATATCTACTATATTAATTGTACTTTAAAATTCACTGAAAATTAAGTGGAAACAGCATCAAAGTTAGAATAAAGGAGAGATTCATTTAAATAATAATGCTAAATGGTTTGCTATTTTTTTATATTAAACAATATAATCAGTATATTTTACTACAGGTTCTAACATTTTTGGATTTAAGAGAGAATTTCTTTTGCCTCGTTTCAACCAATTCTGATAATATTATTAACTGCACCCCCAACCCACATCCAGGTTCTTGACTTTCATAGTCAGTGACTTAGACAACTGAGCCACAGACAGGGACATGTCTGTCTCTTTAAGGTTGTGCTAATATATAATGTGTAATAATTATATTATGAGTTTTATAAAATACTATATATCATAAATTTTCATGTTATATAAGTAAAATTTATTTTCAGTCAACATTGTTGGTATCCTATTAGTAATACAACATAAGTAATTAAGGAGCTATCTTTTCAGTTAAAAATTTGCCATTATTATCACCATCACATTATTACATGAGGTTTTTTGGGTGTTGGGAGGAATTATCATTAAGTATTTTGAGTCATAGATATATTTTACAGTGTATTACCTAATTCCTAAGCTTACTTTTTGACTATGAAAGAATTTGGAATGTTAACCTCTGCCTTGCTTCTAACCAATAAGATATGATATATGACAAGCAACAGGATGGCACTTTTGCAGATCATAACTCCATATTGTTATCTGACAGGCTCTAGAGATTATCTCTCTACTTTGACTTAGAACTTATAATTGGTTTCAAAAGTTCATTTGGCAAGGATCTTAGAGACCTCTTATAGCTGAGTTAGGCCTGCAGTCAACACTAGCACCACAGTCTTTCAGACATGAGGGATGAATTCTGTCAATGACTTGAGTGAGCCTGGATGTGGAAATTTTCCAGTTGTGCTTCCAGAAAGAACACATATTTCCAGATAATTTAGTTTAGCCTTGTGAGACCTTAACAAGAGGACATAGATAAGTAGAACTTATGCATAGAAACTGGATGAAAAAGAACATGTGTTGTTTAACCCACTAAATTTGTAGTAATCTGTTAATTAGCAACAGATAACTAATAAAAATGTTGGTACCTTGAAGTGGGACACCACTGTAACAAATAAAATGTGGGAGCGGTTTTGTGAAGGGCAGTGGGTGACAGAGACATTTTGAGGAACATGATATACAAATGCTAAATTATTTTGAATAGGCTATTAGCATAAATCTGAACTCTAAGAGGTCAAAAGCATATCAGATATGTTACTAGAAAATGGAGGAAGAAAGACTCTTATTGCATAGTCACAAAATTTGGCAGAAAGATCTCACAAGACACATATGGAAAAATAATTTTAAGTGATCAAGTTGAATATATAGTTAAGGAGATTTCAAGCTAACTATTAAATTACTAGTTTCTTCTTACAAGTTATTATAAAATGTCAGAAAAAGGGTTAATTGAGGTAAGAGCTAGTAAATAAAACAACTTGATAATTTGAAAATTCTGATGCATCAAATGATGCTAAAATTAAGAAATATTTTCCAAGTTCTGCTGAAAAATATAAAACAAGTGTGCCCTGGTAGACTAGCAGATAAATCCACTGGATTTGGTCCACATACAGCCCAAGGAGTCAGTTTCAAGACCTGGGGCCAAGAGGGACAACCTAAATGAACTACTAATGAAATAAACAAATATTCCTTTCTTTCTTTCTCCTCTTGCCTGTCTGCCTGCTCGCTGTCATTCCTGCTGAACCTTTCCTTTAAAAACAGGCAACAGAAAAAAAATCAAGAATTTACTTATAAACTTTCACTAAAACTTCCAAGATATCAAAAGATCACAGCATTCAATCATAAAAAAGCCCCTTCAAAAGGATTCTAAGAACTTTTAGTCTTGTGTTTCAAACATTTTCTAAACACACCATAGAGGCTCTAAGAAACTGAGTGTTATTGCCCCTCAGTCATCACAGCAGGATACTTTGGAAGTGAAGGGTTTATTTTGAAAACATCTCTAAATGTTGCTGGTAGAATATTCCTAGTGAAATCCACTAAAGCTTTATAAAGTTTTTTGAGAAATTTATTTCTTCAGAAACACTGCCAGCTTCTACTGAAAGAGCAAAAAGTTAAAACGAAAGGAAGTGGTCAGAATCCCAAAAGCCTACCAGTAGGAAGAAGCCTGACAAAATATGTATTATCTTCCAAGAAAAAAGGAGGGTGATTCACAAGACACAACTAAGGACTTGGCAGCCGTGGGGACAAGGGGCAGGAGTCATAAACAAATCTTCCCAGACATTGAAACCTAATCAAGAAATATGCTACATTTTCCCAGCTGTAATTCCAAACTAATAGAAACAACTGGGAACATTGTACCTCCCAATTATGGATGGAAAATATTTGCATCTTTTATCCTATACTTGTCCCACCATTATATATTGCATGTCTAGGGGGAGGGGAGATAGCTGGTTTCCAGTTTAATAGATCAATGAATCAAGCGGAGGTATTTTATCAGAACTCTTCCAAATCTAGCACTAATTTAGACCCTGTATTTTGAGCAGATACTATAAACAAATTTTTATTAGAATTTGAATAATTCAGGAAGTGGAATTGTGAATGTATTATTCTTTGGAAAGGACCAGATCATCCGAACCTTGAGGGTGAACTGTGGCACAAAGATTTCACAGTATCCCTTATAATTCCTGCCTGCTGGTGTTTACACCTTTGTATATTACCTATATTACCATACTACCCACTTTGATATGAGTGTGACCTATAACTTGTTTCTAATAAATAAAATATGATGAAGATTTTGAAATATCACTATTGTGATTATATTATATGTTTTCATATTTCTAGCTGACCAAATCTTTTTTTTTTTTTCCTCTAGATTTCCTGGAAGAAGTAAACAGCCAAGATTTGACCCATTTGGCAAGGAATTAAGGGCCATTTTCCATGCAGAGTCAAAAGGAAACTGGGTCTGCATTCCTACAGATACAAGGAAATTAATTCTACCAATACTTCAAGTGAAATAAAAGTGATTTCTCCTTAATTGAACTTTCAAATAAAATAACTGAACTGGCAATGGTAAACATGCATTATATAAAGAAGCTGATATACAATGATGCACACCTTAAACCTATATAATGTTGTGATGCAATTTTGAACCCTGTGCTTAATAATGCCCAGGGATGTGCCTGGGAGAGTTCAGGCACTGTAGAATAGTGGAGTGGGAGACCCATTCCCCTGACACACACCCACATCATTCATTTGGCACATAGAGCCTAAAGGCAAACCTGCATTCTGACCAAAGAATTGGCGGAGTAAGAATTAGTCCCATCACCAAAGAAGCTACAGAAACTGCATGGGAATCCATGGGAGTACCTGGGAACTCCATACCTACTGCACTTAAGAATGAAGGTGAGTGAATACCATCCTCCAGGGGATCAAGATTGATCATGGTACAGACTTTGAACTTGCTCACTGTCTAGGGAGTTGCAGGGAAGGAGAAGCAGGCTCATACCTTCAGAGAACGTTTCAAATTTGTACTTCTTAGAGCACAGCAGACCTACCTAGGATCTTCCAAGCACGGGAGAACATTGGGAAGAGAGACCCATAACACTTCCCCCAGTTTTTAAGGAAGCAGAGTGGCTGAAGGCAATGTTGTTCCCTGACCAATGAGATGGTGGGAGCAAAAACTGGCCCATTCGCTAAAGAAAGCTATGGTAACTGTGCACATGAGTGCACAGAGGCCCTATCTGGAAGCTCAACCCACCTGCCCCCACCAACCTCCCACCAGGACTCCCTGTGCTGGAGAGCAGTGGGATCCATAGAACTCACAGCTTCTGCTTGTGAACTTAATCCTTGGATTGGAGATCTTCGTATCAGTGGTACATGAGAGAAGAAATGTCCTCCAACCTCTACAGAAGCCAAGTGACTGGTACTGGTCATACCAGGACCCAACATCATAACCCAAAAATCTACTGTCAAAAGAAAAAGAAAGCCACAGTGCAAAATCAAAGACCAAGTAGAAAGACATGATAAATGCAGAGTCACCAAAAATGTTTGAATGGCCCAAAGAGAAGATGTCAGGACTGCCCCAGAGGAGCAAATAAAAGACACAGTCAAATAATTGAAGACAAAAATGGAAAGCTTCATAACAGTTTCACTCATTCAAAAGAACGAATCTTAGAAATTAAGACAATATCACAGAAGACACACTCATGGCATAAAAGAGAGAAGCACAATAGGAATAATGAAGAAATTTTATGAGAAATATCAGAAAAGAACTATGAGAATATCAAGCATAAGGATTATGTTTATCCCAGAAGGACAGGAGAGAGAAAAAAAAAAATACTAGAAATCTACTCAGAAGAGTGATAGAATAGAACTATCCAATTTATCACAAAAAGTAACCATGGGGAGTCAAGAAATATATAAAATAACAAAATTTCTGAATATAAAAATACCTATTCTAAGGCATATCATAGTAAAAATAGCAAAAGTCAATGGAAAAGAAAACTTACTAATGGCTGCTGAAGAAAAGAGAAACATTCTACAAAGGTATATCCATCAGCCTGTCATCAGACATCTCAGCAGAAACACACAGGTCAACAGGGTGGAATAACACACTCAAAATATTGAAAGGCAAACATTACTACTCAATAATGTACTACATTGCAAAACTATCGTTCAAATATTTTGGAGAAACAGAGGTCTCCAATTACAAACAAAAGTTGATGAACTTTTCTACCACCAAGCCTGACAATCAAGAAAACCTGAAACCTACAACAGGCTAAAAGAAAGAAAAGATCCACCAAACCCTACACCTGTGATTAACAGAGAGCAAATGTTGAAATGAAGAACAAACAGTAGACTGAATATGCATACCATTTTAAATGGGGAAGTACCAT
This sequence comes from Solenodon paradoxus, assembly GCA_004363575.1. Lineage (NCBI taxonomy): Eukaryota > Metazoa > Chordata > Mammalia > Eulipotyphla > Solenodontidae > Solenodon > Solenodon paradoxus. The sequence continues at coordinate 2,028,376 of RJWH01000037.1, forward strand.
TTGTTCATATTTTTCTATATTTTCATATTTATTGATCAACCTTTGATTTCAATAAAAATGTCAGTTATGCCCCATTTTCAGTAAAATAAGGCTGTCTTTTATGCAGTGTGAAAGGGGCAGTAGAGTTGTCCCAAGCCCAATCTGCAACTTTGCCTTTTGCCCCACTATAAAGATGTCCCTTGGTAGAGCTGACTGCTGGAGGCCACAGCTGCTACTGTTGTTCCTGACCCCATGAGGAATCAGGAATAACAGGCTAAGAGAATTTCCCCCGGACCCCATGTGTGCCTGTGTCTTCAAAGAGAGCAGGATACTGTACTGTGGTTGAGCTGCAGACAAGGTCTACGGTGTTATTTCTGACACTATGGGAGTTATCTTAGACATTGTGAGGTATATTGGTCATTTCTGTCACTGGACCAGTTAGTAGGCATTCCTGGAACCATGATGGTTAAAGTGGAATGAGTTTTAGGTAGGACATTTAGAGTGGGCCTTAAAAGATAGACAAAATTGGTTTCTACCTAAGATCCCAAAATTCTTGGCACTGGGTCTGGCCATTTGTATGAAGTCCTGCCAGACCATGCTCATTACCGTGCCATCACCAATCATCATCACATAGGACTTCCTAATTGCTGATCTGACTGCTCTGCTCCTGTTCAGATTGCTCCACCTTCTCCCTTTCACTTAGTCCCCAGTGCATAACCCTGTCCTATTTTTGTTATTTGCTGACTATCCCATTTTTGGATCATGGTCAGCCTAACTAACGAGGGAAAAAAAAAATAACCAATGGGGAAAATAAAATCATGGAATCCATATGAACTTACAAATATAATATGTTGACAACTCATAAAAGACTTCCATAGAGCTGTAAAAACAATGATAATCCATGACCACCACAAAACCTAACTCTAAAGAAATGTGTAGCCGAGAATCAGAATTGACTGAAAGAGTTAACACTGAAAACAGTACAGAGGAAAAAACAAAATTAAATGGGAAACAAAGCAACAGCCACAGAGAAACATCAGAAAACAAAGTTCAAATAATCACAAATGAAGTCTCATATATCAGTTGTCAACCTACATGTGAATGGACTGAAAATCAAATAAAAAGATACAGAGTTGATGAATGGATCAAAAAACAGTATCTGTCAATAATATGCTTACGAGAGACTCAGATCAGATCCAAAAGCAAAGGTTGAAAGACAAGGTCTATCGAAAAAAATGTATCAAAGCAACAATGGAAGAAAATCAGGAACTGCAATACTAATTTCACAGAGATAAACTTTCACCTGAAAAGGGTATCTCCAAGGTAGGTAGGGCACTGCACTATAGTCAAGAGGGTTATTCATGGAGGAGAAGTAACTGTCACTAACGTATGCTTGACCATCTTAATATATGAAGCAAGTACTGAAAGTGCTAAAGGCAGACAGTGACAGTAACATAATATTAGTGGGGAACCTAGAAACTCTACTTGCATTAATAGATAAAACATCCAGACAGAAAATAAAGAAATAAGGACCCTTAATGAAGCAGTAGATCATATGAATTTAAAAGACATATAAACAGTGTCTACCCCAATAAAAAGAAAATAAATTTTTCCAAGTGTGCAATGGAACATTCTCAAGAATAAATAAAATCTTGGGAAGCAAAACAAGTTTTAGCAAATTTAGCAAGATTGAAATTACAGAAGAGTAAGTATCATCTTTGACCATGAGAAAGTGAAACTAGAAATGAGTCAGAAAAACAGAAGTGCTGCAACGAAGATGTGGAGATTGAACAACATACTTCGGAACAACTCATGGATGGTCAATGAAATTAAAGATGAACTTGAGACTTATTTGGAAACAAATGTAAGAGATGAAATAAGCTACCAGAATATGTGAGATGAAGCAAAAGCAGTCCTGAGAGAAAAGTTTACAGCAATGCAAGTATATTTTGAAAAATCAGAGAGAACACAAATTAAATCCCCAACCTCATACTTGAGGAAGTTAGAAAGGGAATAATAATCAAAACAAAACAAGCAAGCAAACAAACAGAAACAAAAACAAAAAAGCAGAATAAAGGAAATAATAAATATTAGAGCAAAATATATAAAACTGATGAAAAACAGGACCATTCAAAAAATCAATGAAACCAAGAACTTGTTTTTTCAAAAGATAAACAAAATTGACAGACCACTAGCTAGACTCATAAAGAAGAAAGAGAAAAACCTAATACCAAGTATCAGATATGAAAGAAAGAGGTAGGACTACAACTGAAAGCACAGAAATACAAAGGATCAGGAGAGACATTTATGAGCAATGATTTGCCAACAAAATTGTCAGTCATGAAGAAATAGATTCCTTAAATCCTATAGCCTCCTAAAGTTGAAGAAAGACATGAAAATCTTGAACAGGCCAATCACAAGCGCAGAAATAGAAGCATCTGGTGCCCTAAATGAGTAGTAGTTAGGTCAATTGCCTCTAAAGAAGCACAGGCCACATATCCCCAGGCTCAAGTCCTGGGTGGTGGGGAAACCAGTAACTGAACAACTAGCTAAAAAATAAAATAAAATGTTTCTTTTTCTTCTTTCTTCCTCTTGCCTGCCCATTGCCTTCATTCCTATCTTTTCCAATCTTCCTTTCCTTTAAAAAAAATAATTGAAGCAGTAGTCAAAATCTCCCCAAACAAGAGCCCAGGTCCGAGTGACTTCACTAGTGAATTTTATTAAACATTCAAAGTAGAGATAATCCCTTAAAATAATCCTTGAAATCTTCCATAAAATTGAAGAGGAATGCAAATGACTAGATACAGTCTATGAGGCCAATATTACCCTGATCACAAACTAAACAAAAATAGCATTAAAAATAGAAAACTATAGATCAATTTCACTGATAAATATAGATGCAAAAATCCTCCCCAAAATTCTAGCAAATTAAATTCAAGACCACACTTTAAAAACAATAAACCGTGATCAAGTGGAATTCTTTCTAGGAATACAAAGATAGTTCAACATAAACAAATCAATCAATATAATATGCCACAAGAATAAAGAGAGATCTAAAATCATATGATTTTAAGCATAGAAATCAGTTAAGTATAGAAAAAGCATTCAGAAATACACAATAAAACCCTCACCAAAATAAGAATAGAAATGACATACCTCAACATAATAAAAACAATATACAGCAAAACTACAGGCAACATAATGCTAGATGGTGTGAAACTGAAAGCCTTTCCTCTAAAGATGTGGAAAAAGACAATTTGCCCACTCTTACCATAAGTACTCAACACAGTCCTGGGAGTCCTGACCAGATCAATAAGTCAAGAAAAACATGAAAATAGTAAAAATTAGAAAAGAATAAATGAGCCTATCATCAAGTCCAGATGAAATGATATTAAACCTGGTAAGTCCTAAAGTTTCCATTGAAAACTGTCAGAAACAAAAGCTGATTATACTAAAGTGACAGGACAAACTCAACACTCAGAAATCAATAGCATATACACATACAAACAATGAAGTAGAGGAAAAATAAATTAAGAAAGAAACCCCATTCACAATAACACCAAAAATTAAAGATCGAATACTTGGGAATAAACCTAATAAAGGAGGTGAAAGATTTCTACAATAAAAGCAATAAGACATTAACAAAAGAAATAGAAGAACAGAAAAAAAGATGGAACATTCCATGCTTATGAATTGGAATAAGTAGCTTATTTAAAATGGCAATCATACCCAAAGCATTACAGATTTAATACAATTCTCATCAAAATTCCAGAGACATTTTTCAAGAAAATTGAGCTAAAAATACCGATTTTTATTTAGAATCACAAAAGATGTCAAAGAGCCAAAGCTATCCTGCGGTAGGGGAAGGGTGACAGGAGACAGTGAAGAGTCACACTTCCTGACTTTAGTCTCTACCACAAAGTGATCATAATCAAAACGTTATGGTACCGGAACAAAAACAAATGCACAAATCAATGGAATAAAATTGAGAGTCCAGAAACAAAGCCACATTATATAGACAGTTAATCCCAACAAAGGAGCCAAGAGTATCCAATGGAAGAAGAAAAGTGTATTCAACAAATGGTATTGGAATATTGGATAGACATCTGCAAGAGAATTGAAGCCAGCTTATTCATTAGTATCATACATAAAAGTTAACTCAAAATGGATCAAAAACCAGGACTTAAAATTCAAATGCATAAAATACTTGGGGAAAAATGAAGGGAATATGCTCCACAACCTCATCCTTAATGAATCTTTGGGGAAAGAACAGAAACAGCAATAGTATCCAAAGTAAAATAAAACAATTAGGACTACATCAACATAAAGATATTTTCCACTGTGAAAGAAACCACCACTAAAACAAAAGGCAACCCGCCAAATTTGAGAATATAGTTCCACTACATACCTCAGTAAGAGCTTAATATCTAAAATATACAACTACCTCATACATCTCCAGAAATAAAAATCAATGACCCACTGAAAAATGTGCAGAGAAATTGAACAGACATCTATTCAAAGAAGGTAAACAGATGACCTACAGACACATGAAAAAAATATTCTACATCATTTCTACTTAATTCTTTATATAAAACATTATTTTTACAAAAGTATCTGTCTTAGTATCTATAAAGACTCCCCAAATCTTCATGCCCTAAACCCAGAATTTATACATGTTCATTTCCATTATGAGGGATTTTGTAGATGTGAAAAATTAATATTATTGAAATAGGGAAATTATCTTGGATTATCTCCATAGGCATACTGGAATCACAAAAGTATGGGAGGAAGGTAAGTGATCAGAGAGGGAGACACCATTGTGTGAACAGAGGGAATGATTTTCTCCCAAGTTTCTGAAAAGAAGAAACCTTGCTAGCACTTTGATTTTAGCCTCATAAGACTGATTCCAAACTTCTGATCTTCAAAATATTAAAATATTACTGTGTTGCTTTAAGTCACTGATTCTATGGTGATTTGTTTTCAAATAGTATATAACTACATTTTTATTAAACATCTATTTATAAAACATTCATTTTAAAGTGTGTACTTGATAATCATAATCACTAAGTCTTCAATGATCATTTATACTACTTATATTCCCTGGATATTTCTTAATGTTGTGTTTGCAAGTTTAGTTTTAAAGGCTTAACATTGCATATGAAAAATTATTTAGGTTAAATATAAATTTCATATTCCTCCAGAGAAATTTCATATCATATACTTATAGTGGGTTACTTTAAAATAATCCAATCAATTCTCCAGCTAACCTGATGGTTTTCCTTGATGACATCCTGTAGCTCTTTAACAGTGAGTGAGGCACTTTAGTACTACTTCTTTTCCTTTGGTACTCTTAAACCATTCATTAACAGATAAGATCTAAATTTTTATTTTTTATTCACTTTCTTCTCATTTCTTTGTTTGTTTCTAACTGATACAGTCTAAGATATTAGCAACTCCTTGGACTTACTTATCTGGGTTTGTCTTTTCCCTGACTTTTGACGATTCAAGACCTGGCTACCTCAGCAATCTTAAATTTTGATTTTCTTTTCTTTTCATTAAGCTCCGTGAGATTTTCAAATGTTTAACTGACTTCACTATTACATAAAACACTATCCTTAGATTTTCAGTCATTCATTCTATGCCAAGATTCATCAGACAATTTCAGGGCTAAGTCTTATGTAAATAGTTTTTCATATGTAATTTTAATTTTTGTAAATATTGAGCTTTCTAACTACGCTACTTTATAAATATTGCTATCATTTCATTGATGTGAACCTTGAGGCTCAGAATCCCAAGTCTTGCCAAAAAGACAGAGAGAAATAGATACAGGTAGCATTTCTCTCTAATCTCTGCATTTGTTCTACTATATAGGATTGCCACCCAGGTGTAATTTTAAATAAATTCAGAAAAAAAATTGTTGACCAAACTGCAAATAGTAACTAATTTTCTGAAGGTGTTAATTAAATTTCACTTTTTCCAACAGCATATTTTGTTCTCTAACTGAAAAAGATTGGAAGTAAAGTATTTTTGAGTCTATACATGCAACCTATTATTAAAATTATGGAGATAAAGACTGACACTAAATAATATTTAAAGAATAATTTAAGTATAGATGACATAAATAGAAACTCATATAACTAATTAGTAGAAAACCGCTCAACCCATAGTTCGCATGAAAATGTGTTTCTATTGCTTGTTTTTTTGGGTCTAGAAAACAGATTTTGACAAATGAACAAATTAATGAAATACATACACATGTGAGGAATACAAAAAGAAAATAAACTACATGAAAAGGTCCAAATAAGTTCCAGAAGAGTAGGGTGATAATTTTAACCAGAATAAATGAGAGAATCAGTGGAGGAGGTGATAATACTATGTTGTCATGGTTAAGATTGTAATGCAGTGAGCAAACAAATAGTTCTTTGCTAGAATTTCAAAGAGAACCAAAAACTAAAGTATGTCTTTGAAAAATAGAATACAATAGTAGTTTGCTGTTAAAGTTGTGTCTCTTTATACTATCCTCAAACTTTTTTCTATAAAATATATTAAATTGCAAAATAATATTAATATACATTAGTATTCATACAAATGAATTTCATTAAATGATTATGATAACCAGCAATGTCTCAGATTTTGGCATTGATTTAGAAAGAGCAATGATACTTTTAACCTGGATTTTGAAGGATACAGGGGTAGGAATACAAATTCAGTGAGGTTTTATATCACTAACATAATTGATTGCCTTTTCCACATTTCTTATATTTGCAAAGAAAAATAGCCAAACAAAGCTAAAGTATTTTAAAGTCACTGAACAATTTAAAACCTTGATTGTGCTTGACTATTTATTATTGACATACCTGGTAACTCTTGTAAAAACATCTATTTCCAGTCTCCTGAATGCTACTCTCTCCTGGTATTTCTTATTATCAGGTGTTAAATACTTCATGAACACTTATGACACAATACTACTGAAAGTAAATTATTGTCTTCAATTTATAGTGATAAAATGATGCTTCTGCAAACATAATAATTATCAAGTAAAAGATTTATTCTATGTCTGATTTCAAAATACATGATTTTTACACAGCTGCTTCCCCACTTGAAAAGATTCTAGGAGCACAGATATAGATATTCTTTTGCATTTCAGTTTGACTTTTTGTTTTGTATTAATTAGGAATATGAATATAGTAACATTTTCCATTATCTGAGTAGAATTCATTATTCCCATTTCTAATAATTGTTTCATTGCAGGACTGGTGAATTTTTTAACCCCTGTCTATAGCTAGGGTAAGAAAGACAGGGTCATTGTAATGTTTTGTGGAAGAGGAAGAATAAGGCTTTGGTATTTGTGGAGAAGGGCTTTTTTGACTGATGCTGAATAGTAGTTGTCTGTGGGGCAGGTGAATCTTCTTCCCCAAAAGGGAGAGGTCATATACACTTACAAATTCTCACAAGGTCTCCAGTAAACGAAAACAATATGTAAGTCCTCTGATTTTCTTAAAACCCAGAGTGACTTTATGTTTCCTGACTCATAACTGCCCTTTTAGTGATGATAAACTCTTATCTAACAGCATCCCTCATTGTATCTCAACACTGCTTTTATATAAAGCCTACTTACAATATTAAGGTGCTTACTGTCCCCTTTTGTCAGAACATGACCTCTAAAGAGGCACAGACATAATAGACCCAAGTTTTCTGTGACATTAAGTCTCATTAATATGCTTTACTATATACTGTGTTCTGAGATAAATGCACATTCACCTATACATGCTCATTAGTCCTTAGACCTGCTTTGGCTGAATATTAAATACATACTTACCTCCTAATTGTTCATGGACTAGAAATAATCAATTTTCACACTGAGTCTAACCAAGATGTTAAATCAAGGTTGATGAAAATTTTGATATAAGGACACAAATAATTTTCATTAGTTTCCTAGACTAAGCAATTTGAAATGTCAAAATTTGAAATTTAAGGTAATGTTATTTGTTTCTATCAAATTTTGGAGGACTGAGAATATTTTTAAGTTGTTAAACACACTGCCCAAAATTATTCATTTACTTAAATTTCTACCTTAAAACTTAAATTGCTAAGATACATGCAATTCACATTACGTTTGGGTATATAAATATAAGTTCGCTCTGACCATAAATACATTGATCAGCTTATGAATTCACATGTGACTGATTAGAAGTAGGAGGAAATATATTAATATAATCTTTCAACCTGTTGATATAGAAGATCTTAATGTTTCCTAGTTTAAGTGGTTTCCTTTGGATTCAACGTTTTCATTTCTTTGGTCTCCATAATAAATCCTGGCATATTTTCTAAACTTTCTGTTTCTTTTAGGAAATTATTGATATAATCCTCCTTTTGCACTAGTGATCTCTGAATTGTGACTCATCTCATTTTTTTTTTTTTTGAGTGTTATGTTAACCCCTTATCACTGGATATTTGGTTAATTAGTCTCTTTGTTTTTGAATTCCCTCCATGAGACATATTCATTAAGGCTTTTCCTGGATCTTGACTTTGGTAGCACTTCTTTATACCCTTAATGGGGCAGCAGAGATTACTGCTCAGTCTCTTCTATGGATCCATCTCCCTCCAGTATCATGGCACAATTGCCACTGTCTCAGGCTCATTGATCCCTGAGGATAACTCCAGAAAGCTCGGCAGAACCACAAGATACAGGCAAAGAGCTATGCTACCAGGTGTCTGATCTCCAGTTATTGGTGAACTTCCTGAATACCTTTATGTAATCCCAAGTGAGGAAGCTAGAGTAGGCTGATCTGATCTTTTCACGCTGCTCTATGGCTCTTTATTGGAAAAACCATTCAGATCAAAAAGAAGGGATTTTCCTTGTATAAAATGCACCTCCTTTTTCAAATAAACTTTGTCTTTCCATTCATTTGATACTGTCATGGTAGATGGAATTGGCTGTGAAGATATAGTATAATGAAGAAAAAACAACAAATATTTGCGTCAGTTTTTCTGTTTAAGTACTAGCTTCATCAGTTATTAGACAGAAGATCTTGGTCAAGTCACTTAACTCTGCCTCATTTTTCTTGTCCACAAAGTATAGCTAATTGAAGTACCTATTTCAGAGATATTGAAAGATGAAATGAATCAATAAATAAACAGCTTAGAATAATGCCTTGAACATAGCACTGAATAAATATATTTAGCATTTATTATTAACATAACTAACACAACACACAAGTCTGATATGAGTGGGGAACAGGAGAAGGGAAAACAAAGCCTGGAAATAATAAATCAGTGCCATCAGTTTAAAGTGCAGCTAACAATCAAACAGGGGATTCCCAGTGAAAATGCCTATTCTCAAAGTTACTGTGTGTTAGAACAAAGATAGTATATCATAAAAAGCACCAATCTGATGCCCTCCAATCAGTTTAAAAGAAACCACTAACTGGTCAATAAGAAACTTTAACCCACCACAAAATGGGCATAGACTAAGGTTCCAGGGATAAGGTCAGAGACTAAGGTGCCAGAACCCTTAAAAGTCATGTCTCTAACCTGTTGAGGTAACTCTTTTTCAGGATGACCCACCCTTATTCTTGAAGGTGCCCCCTCTCCTTTTTTTCCTCCTGAATAAACATCTTTTGATTTACTTCTGTGTTCTACCTCTCTTTTCTTCTGACACTTTGTAATTATTCTGGGAAAATTCTTCTCCCCAGAGTCACATGTACTCATGGATGAGACAATGAGGCATACTCCCAAGGTTACAAAGTGAGGTTTCACTTGCAAATTTTACTGCTCTTTAGTTACAAAGAATAATTTTGACTGATTTTTCATGTGTACTGGAAAATAAAATAGGCCAAAATTCCATACTTGAACATTCAAATGTTTTCTAGCAAATATTTAAAGATATCTCAAAGTCAGCTGCTGTGTAAATTATATGCATATATGTATATATATATATATATTCAACATAAAGTCATATATGAAGCATGCTGATTTTTAGTCTTTTCTTTTTTCTTCTTGCTTTGTAAACTATAATTTATTCATTCAATCGATCTCCAAATAACATATGAAAATCTAGTATCAAGTCTCAATATTATGTGGTTCTAAAATGTAACACTTTGATACCTAAAATAATTTTATAAAATAGTGAATTGACATTCACTAATTTTATATATAAATGCATATATGCATATATAAAATATATGTGTATATTTACATATATACATACACACACAAAATACTAATGTTGAAATGCTAGAAAAAGTCCATCTTTAGCCTGAAATTAAAGATGAGTTTCTTAAATAAGCCATGCTTACAGATAAATATACACCTGGGTTTGGACATTTCCATTCAAACTGCATTCTTCTAGGTGATAGGGGAATAGCCATCCCTTCTTCATGAGAGGTAGATTATAGACTTAGAGAATGCTGATCACTTCTTCTATGAAGCGAAGGGCAGAGGAAAGGAGAAAAGCAGGAGCCTCTCATTTGCGTCCAGAAGTACCACTGTTTTCAGTTCAATATAATTGGCATTCCAGAGCAGGACATTTACAGAGACCAGTTCTGAGTTCTGAAGAACATCTAAATTGTGTGTTTTCACTAGTGAGTTTGATTATTTGGATTTCTTTTTTGATAAATTTCCTATTTATATCATTTTACCATATTTTTATAAGTTAAAAAATTTCTTATCAACATAAGGACACATATTATAAATATGTTTTCATAGTCACATAGTATTATAAATATTTATGTTGTTCAGTATTTACATCTCTCATTTTATCCACTTGTCTCTTTTTCAATTGTTGGTTGTGTTCTTTGTCTTTATATTGGGGTTTAATCTTTGTTAAAGTTGGTATAGTCTTGCACTGACAGAAAACCTGAACTACCAGAAGAAGAAAGTAGATTGTGTCCCTCTATGCATACACATAAAGACCTACCTCCACCTCTTTTTTTCCTATGTATTCACCAAGAATTATACATGAAGAGAATTCAGCTAAACTTTCAGCTTATTTTTGTGGATTAGCAAAAGTATTTAATATTACTGCTGAAATTTGTTTAAAAGTTTGAGAATAGACAGAAAACAAAGTTGTCTATTTTTCAGGTACCTACCCAAAAATCTGAGAAAAAAGCAAAATATAGCACCAACATTTTTCTCCTAGAAGTCAATATTTCATTTTCCTTTGAGTTTAAATTATTTTTTCAGAAGAATATTTTTTTTTGCGGGTAAGCATAAGAGAATGGGAGCAATGTTTGATAATAGTCTTCTGAGATTTCATTTTCACTGTGTTCTAAGCTAAGTAGCTTTGTTGTTTTTAAGAAAATAAAGCAGAGATTATGATTAATATTCTCACATAACAATCCATTGTACTACTTCTATTAATTTATATCTATCTCTCTATATATAATGTAGAATACAGTCTAAAACTTATGATCAATATTACATAATGTTATATATCTTCATTAGCTATAGAAACTTTGAAAATTATGGCTAATTTATACAAGGAAGAGTGCTTTACTCAAGGTCACACAATGAATTGCTATTTCTTTGTCATTTTATTATGTCTAGGATTTAAGGTGAACAAGAATTTAGATAGTCACATTTTTTCAGTGAAAAAAATGTTATTTATAAACAAAATCCAATTCAGTTAATCATTACTGCCATCCAAACTGAGTAACCCAGTTATTATGTGCTCAATATTCAAAGAATGATGTCTGATGTCACCCAAATCCTCTGAATTTGTATGCATTGAAATTACTGTTCTAGATAAGGTGGGGAAGGGATAAAATAAATTAATCATTTTTATTAATATGATATTTTTAAAAGTGCATGTTTCTGTCATTTTTAAGACTTACATCACGTCTGACACATTTATTTTTGTCCTTCACAGTGAGTTACTTTTCATCTTTTGGGTTATTGGCACAAGGTAAAGAAAGATAGTATTGCTGTGGGCCATTAATAGTTTCATATATCACATTTTAGCTATGACTCAGCAAGTCCATTGCATAAGTTCAATTTCTGATTGTTTGATATTATTCATACAGTTGTAGCACTATTCTCAGAGAGGTCAACATTATTCTCCTTCCACCACAGAAAATTACCTGGAAAAATCATTCTTCTCATGAATTGATGCAGTATTTTCTACCTACATTTTAAATGCATTAAAACATATTTCACATCATATAGAGACACTAAGTATATGAATATATTTGTGATCAAGTTACAATCTCGTTAAACTCATTTTATCTATGTAAAGAGCTACACATACTACTAATTATATATGCATATTGATTAGACTATAGTTGTAATATAAAAAAACCTGTATTTTGGAAAGGGTAATATTTCTGTGTATCTTGATAATAGACTATAAAGAATAATTTGACTTTTAGTGAATAATATCAATTTAAAGATAGGTCTGTAAACAGTTGAAGAACTACTTCTGTTTCTGTGTTGTTCTGTGTTGTTCATTCTGTTCCAGCATCTTTAACAGCATCTTTTCTGTGCATTGCTATGACATTTTTGCAAGTGCTAAACTGGTTTTACAATACTGGTTAAAGAAGAGCTTAGTTTGGACATCTATAGCAAATATTACTTGCAAATAGTCTATAGTTTTCATGTGTTTCTGAGCAGGCAAACGGAAAACATATTTCTGGTGACTTTTTTTCATTCTGTCATTCTACAGGTCATATAGCAATACCATCTTGAAGAATTTTGAAACTTTAATTCCTGTAAGTCTTCATTAATAGATCTACACACAAAATTATTTTACAGAAGTTTAAAGGCTGCATCAGTAAAAATAAGCTAAATGTTTTTTGTGTTTCTTTTCTGATTTTAGAATAGATGATTTTCCCATTTTTTATTGATGTCTCTGACTGCTATAAACACAACTGTGTTTGACTTGAAAATATATCTTTTTGCTAAAGCATGGATTTCTTACATTAGGTGATTTAGGCAATGAAGACTTTCATGCAGATTTCTTAAATATATTGCAATTTACATAAAACCTTTTTTAGAGAAGCTTTTAGCAAATAATAGCATATTGGAAATAATATGTCTTATAATTTTATACAGATTTATTCTGACATGTTGCCTATTTTTGATGTCATTTGCTTGGTTCCTCTATTCACCATATTTCCTGTAAAATGGTAATTATAATTTGAATAGATGTCAACTTATGGGGATGAAATAATAATGATTCTGTATGCTTTGTTTTGTATTCAATTAAGAACTGCAGAATACTGGTCATTTCCTTTTATTAAAGTGTTACCAGTGGATAGGGTGCTATCATTCTGATCACTCACCAGATTGTCACCTAAAAAATCAATATTACTTTGATGCTTGTTTAGATTGGTCCATTTTAAGGTGCAATATAATAAGATGTTAATATTATTTTTCCTCTGAATTTATTAAATAAATTTTCTGTAAAGAAAACTTTCTTTTAATATCTGGTTATGCTGAAATTAAATCAGTAAAGGTGTCGGGATGTAGAGTCTATTGTTATTTTATTAATTTTCACAGTAATGCATTGCTGTCCTTATAATCTCTAAAATTATATCTATTAATATTATTATGAATTTTGGGATTTCTATTTTTTTTTTTAAGAAGATGGAAGGAGCACTTTATTTTTCATTAGTAGTTTACATTGACTGTTTCCCCTGGCCCTGGGTCTTAAACCTGGGGCCATCAGATGTATGTGGGACTACTCCCAGGGCGTACTGGACTGCTAGGCCACCAGGAAGCACCCTTAATTTGTAGATTTCTTAAAATTAATTTACAACCTGTTTAATTCATAAATTGTCTTGGGCTAGGCACAGAATCTTTGATTAGTCTTCTATGTTCTTAGGATATGACATTTTTAAAGTTTGATCATTTTCCTGCTTTCTAGTCTCCAAATATGCCTTCTGGAATATTTCTTTCCCAGATCTGAATTAAACCATTTCTTAAAAGATTCCTAGTTCTTTTTATTTGGAAATTTTGTCTAAGGGACATAGTCTAGTATCTATAAATGCAGACTACTGCTTAATTAATAATTTTTTTGAGCATCTCAATGGAAAGACTGAGGAAATGTGTTTTAGAAAGTGATATGTTACTTGTTTAGGTATCTAATCTAATTCATTTAATGCATAGTGAAGTCTACTTGTTTCCTTTGTTTTTCATTTTAAATAAAAGACTGCTTTTTTCTTTGACTTATTTTAAAATTATTCCGTGTTGTCTTCATGCTATGAAAATGATATTACAGGTTAATTGTGCTTATAAATATAAATATAAATACCAATATCAAAATGTAACCTCCATTTATGTACTATATACCATACCATGAGCCAGTTCTATTATTCCAGACAATGTTAAATTAGGTTATCTTTTAAAATAATTCTAAGTTATGCATTGATAGGTAAAAAAGAATACTTCTATAACAATTTAAATAAAATCATTTACCTAGAATCATTTTAAAATAAATATTTGTGACAATGGCATTCTTAAAAGGATTATAAGGCAACCCCTTTAACTTGTCAAAAAAATATAAATGATTAAAGCAAATATATTTAACACAGAAATACTTAAAACATTTTCCTTACATTGTAAATAAAGTGACAATTCCTATCATATTAGCAGTCGACATTAATTTGGAAAGAAAAGATTATTTAGTAAATTATAGGCATTATAAAACTGAAATAAATTCTCATTATTTTCAAATTTTATGCTTGTGTACATAGGGATATCAATATAATATAGAAAAACTTTGAATTAATGTGAAAAGTTAAAAATTTTTTAAAATAAAAATATTAAAGTGAATTATCATAGTCTACGTATATTTAGGAAATAAATTCACAAGAATGCACTCTTTAAAAATCAATGAAAATAATTTTCTCAAGAATAAATATAACAACATAATTATAGGAACTCTATGGAGAAATTTAAACATTTTTAAGAAAAAAATTAAGAAACACATTGAGAAAGTAGTATCATGTCTATTAATGTGAAGACACTAAAGATCTCAGTTCATTAATTATCATAGACAGAAATTATCTCTATATTAATTTATATGCCTAATGGAATTAAAACAAATAGTATCAATAATTTTACAGTGCATTTGATAAAATTCACAACTTAATAATAGTCAAGATATTCCTGAGGGAGAACAGTGATAAAATACAGGGTAATTGTTCTAAAAGATTTCAAATATTTTATAACAACGTTTACTAAGACTGTGGAAGGACTCAGGATAGAAAACTGATTAACAACGACAACAAATAAAAATGTTATATTCCAATTGATATATATGATTATTTACTGACAGGCTATAGAAAATGAGAAAAAAAACGGATCTTTCTGCAACCCTATATACAAAATTTTGTTTCAAATGATTGGACTAAAAACCTAAGTGAAAAATGCCTTGTAAAAAGTTTTAATTGGAAAATGCAGAAGAATATCTTTAGGATTTGGTGTCTGCTTTTATTGTAGAACAAACCACAGCAAAATTTAGTGGCTTAAACCGAGAGTTATGTATTTGGTTATGATTTCCTTTATCAGAAATGTGGACTTGGCACAAACGGTTGTTTCTTCCTATTTTAATTCAGCTAATTAATGCATCTGCAGTCATCTACTGTAAGCTAAGTGATTGTTTTGGAGATTATAAGGAGATATTGACTAGAGCAGGTAGGTCAGTTATCTCAACTTTCATAAATTAGTTTGAGATTGTTCAAATGGCAGAATGGATTCCAAGAGAATGACTGGAAGAATTCAAGCCCTCTTAATGACTAGCTATGAAACTAAAACAGTGTTACTTTCAAAGTTTAAAAACAAGTCAACACAGCACAGATTTAAGAAGCAGGATTATACATTCACCCATTTGTTGGGAAACTACAAGTTAGGTGTAATCACCTATCTGTTATTAACTCTGTAAAGTTGAATAATCAAAATAAATTCAAAGGAGAGTATAAAGAAGAAGGAAGGCAAGCAGAAAACAGGCAGGCAAGGAGAGAGAGGAAAGCATTTTATTCATTTTCATTTTATTTAGTTGTTCGTCTTGGTCTTCATCCCAGCTCCCCGTCCTGAACCTGGGTGCTCAGGATATGTGGCCTATGTTCTGGGCAGAAGCCTGCAGATCAATTTGCTATTCTACCAGGGCACCCCATATCGATTTATTTTTGATGTAGATGTCAAAGCATAATGAAGTCAACAAAATGTAAGGATCACTTTTTTATTACAGTTATGAAAAATAAATTAAAATTTGGAGCTTGAAGAAAACTACTTTGAATTTTTATGTTGGAAAAAGCAGATTTTAAAATTAAATCTCAAGTAACTGTTAAGTTATCACTATGTACAAAGTCTTCTGTTTTTAAAAATTTATCTGCAGAGATTACATACTTCCTAAGATTTCCAGCAATCATTCCCCCAGCTGAGATCTTTGCCAATAGCCTGAACTAAACCAATGACTAGTGTGAATAAAAATCTAGTCTCCTAGCTCTGCAGGGTCATACCAGCTCCAGAGCTCCCTCTGCTGCCTTCAGTCCCTCACAGATGTTAATCCCAAAACCTGACCTCCAAGAATCTCTTGCTGGCAACTCTTTGACTCCACGTTTGATTGCCAGGGAACGTGGTCCACAGCAAATTCGATTCTATATGAAAAGGTTCAAATCATGATTTTTGTGTTGTAGTATTCACAAAGGGTTTCATTTAAATAACTTTAAGTTAAGGAAAATGTATAGCACTTCTATTCATTGTGGAAGCTTTTTACTCTTTAGATATAATGGCTTAATTTTTCTTAGAGTTTATTCCCAGTGTGACTACTTAATATCACAGTTCCCTGTTTCTAGGCACACAGCCAGATTACAAGTCCAGCTATAGATTTTCAACATTATCCTCCCCCAAGTGAGGGGGAGGATAAATTAAATGAACATTTAATTGAATTAATTAGAAAATTATCACTTATTTCAAGTAACCAAATGCTCACAGCATTGGAAAGAATCCCAAAATTTACAAACTGAATTAAATGTCTGTTACAAAGAGACATAAGTCCAACTCAGAACACTGAATGTAAATGAAGCGCTGCGAAAAGAATTATACAATTTTATGTAGAGATAGAAGATGAAGATAATTACATATGAATTTTAAGTATATCACAAAGCCAGGGTTTGTAACTAAAAGGTATGATTTTTAGCTTTTTCATATGTCACATATTTTTAAAAATACTTACAACAAAATTTAAATTCTTTATAGTCTGTGTATTAAATATACCATCAGTATGTCATAACTGAAAGTATGAAATACTTTATATTTGTTTTTAATTCATTTTTTAAAATTTTATTTGAGCAATACTGTGAATGACATTGTATAGGCTAAATATGTGAACCATTGCATGTCTGCTTATTTCAGGGAACCACTTATAGGGTAAAGGATCTAACTGAACTGCAGAAGTGTTCTTTATTTTAAAAACATGTTTATGTTCTATAGAGATAATTGTCTTTATTACATTGCACTCAAAACCATCTATTTTAAGGTTTACATTTTTATTTCTAGTGAAATCAATTTAGTGTTTCTGAAAGCTCATAATACATTTGATTTATTTAACCATTGCTAATTTTAAATATCCTGTATTAAGCACTTATACTACCTCCAACTGTTTAATAACATAATCATGAGGAGAATATCTTTATGCAGGTTTCTCTTTGTGCTTATGTCAGAGTTACTCTGAGATATAATTACAAGTGACATTAAAAGTAAGAAATTATGGAATTTTAGCATATTTAATTTCATTGCCTGTTGTGTAATATTTAAAATGACTTTACACCCTCACCAATAGTGATAACCATCCCCATATCTCTGTACCATTACCACCACATGGAATTTTCCATTTTAACATGTTCCTTTTAGCTAGATATGAGTATATATATATATTTAAATATATATATGTTTTCTGGAAACTGGACATGTCGAATATATCTTCAGAATAAATCACATTTTCTATTTCCATTTAAAGATGTACCCTTGTTTTTCATATTCATGAAAACCTTTATGAAGCAATCATTAAAATTTATATACAGTCCCATTTTAAGAGTTACAGTGATTTAATCAGTGACCCCTGATTTCAGAGATTTTGAGATTTATTTTCTGTTAAGAATAATGCTCTGGAAAGTATCTTTACATTAGTTCCTTTTGTATTTATAACTATTTTCAGCAGGAAGGAAAGTGAAGAATTTTACTTACTTTTTCAGTTTGCAAAGGTTTTGTATACATTCAGAGCTGTGTTGCATTAATGTTTATTACATTTTTACTGTGAGGAGTGGTTGTCTCATGGTAGTTGTCATTTTTTTTTTTAGTTGTATTTCAAGAAGGTAAGAGTCATAACTGTGTTTTGAGAAGTTCATAAATTTCAATAAAATTTCTCGATCAAATTTTTTCTAATTTGTGATTATCTAAGAAAAATATTCTCCACCAAACGTCCAAAACATTTCTTCAAAAATTAGTTTTTACCTATATATCCGGGAGACATTTTGTTTTCTGCTTAATAAAATAAATTTTAATTTAAATAAAATGTTATTTTTCTTCAGTTTCAATACTTTTAACAAAGATTCTTGCTTACTGGAGGAAAAACTATTTTTCTTGATATAACAAAGGACTTAAAAAAAGTTTTGGGTGGTATCTGACTTGTTCTGAAGCCTCTGAAGATTGGTGGTGGAGGGTATCATGTCATCAAGTCTGAAGGGAGAAATGCTAAGTACAGGAACTAGTTTGGAAAGATGTGATCATGAGAAAATTATCTGAACCACCTTTGTAGTCTTAAAAATACTAATTTCTTTTGAGAAGTTAATATTTTTTGTGCTGTGTGTGTGTGTGTGTGTGTGTGTGTGTGTGTGAGAGAGAGAGAGAGAGAGAGAGAGAGAGAGAGAGAGAGAGAGAGAGAGAGAGAGAGAGAGAGACACCTGAGCTATGTGCTAATGGATTCAAAGATAAATTAGGCAGGAGCACAGGTGTGTCTCTGGCAGCTGGGAGGCTAAGTTGCAGACCATGCAAATGCCCAGGAGCACAACCGAGCTGGACAAAAACAAACACATGAAAGTTAAACTGTCAAATGGAACTTAAAATGTTAGAACAAAATTAATTCTTAACTTTATGTACTCTTTGGATGATGTTGAAAAATTTTCGTTTGTATTTAGTTTGGAAGACAATACACATTTTTATTAATCTATTCACTTGAATTAAAGATATATATTTATATACTAAAATTAAGTCTGTTTGCTTGCTCTTGAGTCCACTTATTAAGAGCAAATGAAAGATACTGTGCCACACTTGGAGACAGTCTGGAAAAGGAAACCTGCTCCTCGGTTTTGACTACTAAACTGTCTATAATAGCAAATTCCATTCAATCAAGTTTCTGATAAATAATTTCCAGAATAAAGAATTCTTAAGATTGTTTTGATATAAAAGAATATAACACAGGTAGAAAAAGAAAGACAGAAATCTAATTCTGAAAAAATATGTATTATCATGAAATGGCAAATCACTGGTAATTTAATTTTGACTTGACACATTAAGACATTTATTAAAAAACTTTTCTGATGGGGTAAGACTTGAAAGAAGTTACATGTATTTCTTAGTTCTACTGAATATTTCATAAAGTCATATGTGAGGAACTGCTAATAAAATCCTATTTTACAGGCAGGGATATACAATGTGAGAGATATTTCTCAACTAGTTCAGACTATATGGCAGAGTTCCTCAATATTCCTTACCACAAATTTAAGCATGAATATCTGTTTTATGCAATTGTTTATAGAAAACTCTGTAGAAACTTAAATAACTTTATATTATGAATATTCTATAACTTTTATATATAAGAGAAATATATCATTATATGTAAGATGAAAGCAAGCTTATTGACTACTTAGCATCACAATAGTAACCATTGCTTTTCACATCGCTGAAATGGTGGCAAAGCTTTTCAAAAGAATCAAGATTTTTTTAAATAGAATCACACTTTCTATTTCCCCAAAACCTATGAAAATTTTCACTGTTATTTTATAATGTTTGTCTCAGAATTAGATGTAAGAAAATAATTTCACTTTGCATGTTTAGATTTATTTTAAAATGTTTAATTTCTAAAAATAAAATACATAGCACAATGTTCTCTGTATGCCTAATTTTTAAAAATAACTTATTTTTCCAACAGGCAAGAACATTTTTTGTATGATGCTCCTAGGAATTTTTTTTTAATTATAATGGTACTTCTTATGAATGATAATGTCTTATGAATGCATTGCCTGGCTGCTCACCTAGTCTAAGCAAGAAAGTGTTTGCTGTTTAAAAACACTGAAAATTTAAAATAAATAAAGTCCTTGACTGGTGCACTGTTTTGATTTCTATAAAATGTGACTCAGGAAAACAGATTATTTGAAGTAATAAGCAAAACTGTCCTCTAAAAAGAATATCTATGTAGATCTTGGTGCTATGTGTATATATATATATATATATATATATATATATACATACACATACGTATATGCATTATGCTATAGAAAAAAGCTAGTTCTATTATGTACTATATTTACTATGCAAAATTATATATGAAAGGAAAGAGCTTGAGTGAGTGTACTTCTCAATGTGAGGCACACTAATGGATGTCGTCAAAGATCAGTAAAAAAAAATTAACGAAACCAAGATTATGCTAAACTCTTAGATAAATTAAATTGTATGATCAGATACTACAAGCAGACTGAAGAAAAAGGAAAGGTAACTGCATGTAAAATATCATTGTATATGTTACCGTTCATTTATATATTAACATTAACTGCAGTAAGTTTTTTGAAAACAGCTTTTTCTAGCTGGTTAACTTCGCTTACGGACTATATTTAGCGAAGTATTAACTGTAGAAAAGCTATGGAGCTAAAGTAAATCATTATTTAAAGTATGGATAAAGCTTTTTAAGATAAAAGAAGTGATATTAAATTAAACTTTGTAAGAGATATTAAAATATGTAACATTAAAATTTCCATGTATTCTTTGAATTTTAATGGAAATTGAAGGAATTTGTTTCAGTTGAATAGGAGTTATGTTTGATTATAATCATTTTCCTAGTAACTAAATATTTAACAACATTCAGAGAAATGATGGACAAGATATATTGAACAAGGGATCTTTTCATTTTCTATTGTTGGTCCTTGTAAAAGTTTGTAAACAAGTGAGATTAGATATTTATTAGATATTTATAATTTAATATAATTTATAATATTCCAAAACTCCTTTTCTTGACCTTTAGGTTTTTAAGACTAGTAGATCATAGCAAATTCTTTCCAAGAAAGCTCTTAAAAGCATGAAATAAAACTTTTACATTTCATACAGATCAAAATGTGAAGATCCAATTCTTCTTTCTTTCAATTTACCTTGTCTCGGTTTCAGTACACTTTCTACAATTGGAGTCTGGCCAATAAATTTGTATGTGCTGTGCATTCTTGACAGATTTAATTTTTTACTGAGCAGTTTCTTAGACATCCTCATAATTTAAGTAATTAGTAGAAGAACGCTTCCTTTGAAGAATCAAGGTCATAAAGTTGAAATAATACGCATTCTGAAACATGGAAACTGAAAATAACAATTTTAGATTTATGTTAAATATAATTAACATTGACTTTACTAACAGATTTTCCATATTCTTACTAAAATTTGATTCTGCATTTCAATAAATTCCATCCCTGATCCGTGTACTATTATGAAATATTTTAGTAACTACCTAGGATGAACAAAATTACTCAGTGACCACACCCACATCCTTGTTCTATCACTTTTACCTAACTTCTAATTTGCTTTTATTGATAAAATAGATTACAGTTCACTAGTGAATCGCAAAACATGTAGCTTATGCCCCACTAAAATTAATTTCAATTAATTTGAATTTCCAAGCGTGTCTTACCATGTTATTCTTATATATGTTAGTAATGCAATGATTATCACAGTGTTGTTTTGACTGTTCAGTGTTTCTCTTCTCTAGGTCACACTCCTCATTGTCCAAGCAATTCTATGCATCATGTTTTATATGTCTATCCTCATGATCATTTTGGTCAATATCCAGTATCAATAACCTCAATATGTTTTTGTATTAAAAAAAAGTCATTAAGAATGCTGCAAGTATAATTTTCCTCTAACACAGCTCTGATGTGCATCCATAGAGTTCCAAAGTCAACAGAATCAAATGCAAACCTATATTTCAGATCATAGCTTAATTTCAAATCTTCTTTTAGAAAATGATTTCACTTACTCTTTGTTCACATATAATTTGCTCTAGGATATTATCTATTCACACATATACCACATAATTACAATTTTCATGATAAATCTGTCATTCTCTTTTATGAGAATATCCTTGTGTCCTATATTTGCTAATGTTGGGTTCGAACATCTAGTTACAAAGTTCACCTACGGTATTATTAACAAAATCTGAATTTTATTTTACTTAACCAGATGTTCTTGGGTAATGGTATAGCTTTCGTGCTCTTCTTGAGAAGGTCAGCAAAGAAATGAAACTTGCGACTTTAAAATTTTTTCCTGTCTCTGCTCCCCATTATCCCCAATCTAGATGGTCATTTTCCTTATGAGTGCAATGTGATGTTTCATGAATGATGTCTGGCTCTAAGAAGGAGGATAGATAAATAGGCATACAAATGGATAAACATACTTTTTGAGTTTGTCTCTTTACTAAGAAATAATTTCCCCAGACATTCCCTACCCAGGAGAATTCCCAAATATTCATTCAGAATTATTCTTACATGCAACCTTTTTTGTAAGCACACTTGGGAGCTTAGTATTTTAGGTGTCATCTTTTGCTGACTCCTACCCATCTCCCTGCCAGATGCTTACTCTTAATAAAGGAAGAAAGCATGCATGTCAGTTTCATCTTCAATATCCTCACTCTCTACATTACAACCTTATTTTAAATTCTTATTCATCATATAAATTCAAACTAAATTTCTTCTTCACAGTGAGCCCTACTTGATACTATAGCCTATATTCCTCTCTCTGTGTCCTGACGTCTCATAGTAATTTCTTTACATTTCTTCTATGGTATCTACTCTTTTATATTGAAATAACATGTACATTCCAATGAAGTTATGTATGTTTATGAAGTAAAAATACTTTCATGAACATAAGTTTGACTCCTTTACTGTTTCATAAGTCACTCTAACATACTATTGGCATTGTGGGTTTGGAATTTTTCTTAGATTACTCACAGGTGCATCTTTATTAAGAAGTCAAAATATCCTGCACAGACTCTTCCCGCAAGTTGTTCAGTGTTTCTTAACAAAATGAATAAAAATGATCAATCTTTTGCCATTTTTCCTAGGATCTAAGAATTCTGATTGCTTTGCTTCTTTGAAATGGGTTTGTTTTAGCAGGCCAAATCTGACAGGAAAATGCATAAGCTGTATAGGGTATTAACACATACAGAGTCTGCAAACACAATTAATGGGAACATGGAAATGCTCTTGGATACTCTGACTTCATGACAGGCTCAAAATTCCTTTGTCACACTCTCAGAAAACAATTTCAGTCTCTCTGCTTAAGTAAAGTGGGCTTACCCATGATTATGTATGCAGGTAGGGGAAGGAAATGCCCTTTTAAACAATAACAAACCCATTTAATGAAGACAGTTGAAAGAGCCTAGCTGAGATTACATGCATACATATGTCATCTATATTTATTATCAATTATCTGCCTCTTGGAACCATTGAATGATATTTAAAATTAACCTGTGTTGATTGCTACTCTAAAGGTCTCAGGAGTGTTAAGCCAAGTAATAAATCAATATAAAAATCTGTAAAAATGTTGTTTACATGTTTTTATAATACAAAAGTTTGCATAACACTACCAAAAGGATAAAGAAAAGCTCTTCAATATGTCAAATTTCATCTTTAGAGATAGAATTTTGACTGTTTTTTTAATAACTAAATGTGTACTTTCCCAAATACCAAAATAATTGATCTCTACCAAAAATGATGTTTATCTTCAATTAAGAGAAAGTAAAATAATTTAGCTTAAAAACTTATTTCCAATTAAGGAAGAAAATCTACCTACCCCTCATTCAACTAAAATCTAGGGATGTTTAGGTATACATATTTTTCAACTATAAAGTATATAGAAATCATTATCTATCATTAAGGTGAACATATCGGTTGACCTAGGAAAAGCTTAGTTTTTGTCAGTTATACCTGAATAATTACTGAAAGTTCCCTTTAGCTTTAACAAAAGTTTCATTTTGTAAGATAAATTAACTAATGCTATAATTTAAATTAAGTGCATTTATTCTGATGACTGAATCAACTTTCAGTGTGCAGGTTGTTTTTTTTTTTTTATATATATATTTAATTAACATGAACAAACAAATGAATAGCATGCTTCCTTAATTCTTAAAGAGTGTACTGGAAAGAAATTAGTCATTTTTTATTTTATTCTTGTCCTTGGATATTACTGTGCTATTTATGTCTTTGTCCTTATTATATAAACTTGACTTTCAATTCTGTGATGGTTGATATTGCTTATGTTTTATTCTTGGATATCAGCCTTTATTCCCATAATTAGTGCATCTAAGTTTAGAAACTGTTTTCTAATACACTTGCTTTAACCAACTATGATCTCAGAGTACTCTGCTTTGAAGTTTAGAATTGCAGATTGAAAACCTATATGGGAAATTCTTTTTCGACTTTTTTTTAACCCATGTGTCTTTAAGAACTTTACTAAATATTTACATTTAAGTATTCTCATTTGAAAAAAAATTGCTAGCTTTAAAGTAGATGATCTCCAGATCTGTTAGCAGGACATATTAGAGTCACAAATTTTTTAAGGGGATATATCATGATATTGAATTGTCTATATCTAGAAACTTTTACTTATTTTTATGTTCTCAACTAATGGTTAACAACATTGAAAAATTATTTATTCACTAACCAAATTATTCTAATTAGTGCAATGGATAAAAATGAAGAACTTACACTTTATTTTTATATTTTGAATTTTGCAATGAGTATGAAAAGCATAGTACATTGTTAAATGTTATATTATTTTCCTGAGTTGCTTAGTGCTTATCACCTATCCACACATGGATGCATCTGTGTATTTGTACAAACTGCATACACTTATAAACTTTCCCCCACCCATATAATAGTCTAACATTTAAGTTTACAAAGTGGGTATCTCTACTTACACTGTAGAGATAAATAACATTGAATATTAACTGAGGCCCATTAAGAGCTATTGTGGATATCTGAGAAATCATTAGTAATGTGCAATGAAGTATAAGTATAAAAAGCAATATGAACCTGAGAGGAATACTCTAAAATATAATGTCTTTTATTTATATAAAAGTTTAATTCAACCCAGAAAAGGATTATATCTAGGAGCTATTGATCTTGACCTGGCTAATCAGAGGTATCTGTATCACAGGAGGCAATTTTAGTGAAACCCAAACATGAGTACATATTTTTGATAAATTGTCTTGGCTAATTATCAATCCACAGTTTTCTCTTCTGTACACCAAGCTGAAATAAATGATCAAAGATATAATTAAATCATATAAAAGATGTTCAAAAATTATGAGACTTTCTAAGTGAGTCATCAATATTTTCCTAAATGAATCACACAAGGCATTACAGAGAAGCTGATATGATAGCCTAATGAGTACAACTTTTAGGTAGAGAACAAGAACAAAAATTTTAAGAGAACTAGCCCAAGAATTTGGCATAGCTCAAGCTACTTGATGATGCGGTGTCCTAAAATCACAAAGATGCACATACTTTCACACATTGCTATGTAATAGCATATGTATTTAAAAATCATTCCTTCCAATATTCCAAGTGAGAATTATGATTTATTGGAAGTGTCATCTGATTTACAATATAGTATATACTATATTGCATCCAAATTGATATTTTCAATATCAGATTCAATTTTTATTTATGTAGCTCTTGGCACTATTTCATATTAAATTGACATTTTTGAGAAACAAATATGGCATATATGAAAACAAGAGATTTACTCACCATCTTGTTTAATATCATTTGTATGTATTCCTACAACTAAGGTTCCATTTTAGCATTCTCTCTTTATTCATTGCCCAGAGGTTTTGCCTTTTGTTTTAAACATATATCTTGGAATTGAGAGCAATGAATATTTTTTTGAGAAATACACATTTTTTATATTATTTGTGCAAATAGCAATATGTTCCTTAATTTTGCTTTAAAAAAATACCACTTATTTCATTTTCTCTAAAGATTATAGAATGCAATATTAATCATGAGCTTTTTATATTAATGTATATTTATTTAAATATACATACATTTTATATATATATACATACACATTTATTTAATATACAATGTATATTTGTTAAAATATTTTTGTATATACTAGTCTCATTTTTCTAACATAATAAAAGTAAATTGCTATTGCCCTCTTTTCTTTCCATTTATTTATTATTTTCTTAAGAGCACTAATTTTCATTTTCCCTACAAGGCACTGAGTCTAGAACTTTCTGACATTTTGACTCGTTCATTAAAATACAGATAAATCTAGTCCTTATGTAATTGCTTTTCAATAACCCTTATAAGCAATTTAGAAGCAAATGGTCAATTAAGAAATGTTCAATATAGATAATTTTATTTACTAAGAAGGGATAAATAAATACAGTTAATGTATCTCCTGATCCTGTGTAGAAACATTGTCATCTTTTCTTTTTTTTTTTTTTTAAGAGTAGAAAAAAGCACTTCATTGATCTTAATTTAGTTGTTCCCTGGCCGTGGATTTGAACCCTGGACCTTGTGATGTATGTGGGACTGCTCCCACGTGCACTCGAATGCTAAGTCACCAGGGCACACCCATTCATTTTAACTTATTAAAGAGAAAGGCAGGAAGGCAGGCAACCAGTAGGAAGGAAGAGAGAGGAAAAAGAAGAATTATGACTTATATAGTTCATTTTAGTTGATCCCCCCAGGTCCCAGTCCACAAACCATGTCTTTGGGCTGTATGCAAACAGATCCCCAGGGATGATCGTAACATCTAAGTCACATAGTGTGGCTGGAATTATTTTAAATTATATTTTGGACAAATTTATACTGTTTTATATTTCAGTCACTGATCTAGCACAGATCTTATTCAACTGTCTTTAATTGTTCTAAAAATTCTTATTCATTTCTCTTTAAAATGATTCTTAACAGAATATCAATATGCTTGGCCTTTATTCTCCACATACAAGATCCACCTAAGAATTCTCTGCATTTACCTGGTATGCCTCTTTTGTATCTGTCAATATACAATTGACTGAAATGTCTATGCTTATGTGTGTCTTTAATGACAGTGAACTTTTAAGAGACTACTAGTGTTGCAGTATATCACAGTCTGCAAGATTGACTCAAGAATAGTTCAGGCTAAATATTTTTTTTCTAACAATACTGCAAAAATGATGTTATTTGTTTTCCAATATGTCACATTAGGAGGCATACTCTCATTTTGTCTTATTATTAGTGAAGTTTAATTTGATTATTTGACTAAATTACTATTCCCAGAACTGTCTATTGTGAAAGTATCATTTTATTCTCTTTGTTATATTTGCTTATCATTATTTTTCAATCACATGTTATGGTAGTATTTTTATAAGTTAACTAAATGTATGAATATTTAATCAATGAATATAATATATTAATATTCAATATGGCTAAATTTAATTAGTGTGTCCAAGAGTGTTATAGAACAATTCTTTTATTTCTAGATTTTAACAATGCCAATATAAATCAAAATATAAAACAAAGATTGCATTTTAAAGAATTATAGAAACAACAATAAGTAAATTTTGACAAAATTTCAAAGTTTTTCAGTAGGAACTATGGTACATTTATTTCTGTTTTAATGAATTGTATAATTGACTTTCAGAATAATTTTATTCTTCACTTAACTGTGTATTTTTGGAATATCTCATATTGTCAGAGCTTAGAAGGTAAAGCAACAGGAAAAGGGAGCAAGGAAAGAAGTGAAATGGTAGAACAGAGGGAAGAAAAGGTGGAAGAAAAAAGAAAGGAAGAAAAGGAAGGAAAGAATTTCATATTTCTTCACTCTTTAGAGAGGAACAGAAAAGCAACTTTTATAAAACTCACTGGTTTTAGCTATAGATATAATTTTGAGAATGATTATTTTAATTCTTGCTCTCAAAAGAGTTTATTTGGGGCATCTAGATTTTTAATTTAATTATTTATAGATTCAAAACCATGGATAGAGCTTTTCTGAAAGTGCAAAATGTCAATTTTTAAAGAAGAAATAAGCTAATTAAGTTACACCAATTACAAATAAAATCGAAATACCTCATCTAAAAACCATGATAAGATACCCTAGGTTCCTGGTTTTTAGGCTGAATTTGACATATTAGAAACAGATCATTTCTAGTCTGTTTTCTATTGTTTGAGATTACAGAGTTGACTCATTCAAGGCCATGCTTTTTTTATTGAAAAATATTTCATCGTGAATCACTAGTTTGTATGAACCTATTAATATAAATGTAAATTTTAGTCAATAGATAAATAAGTATATATAGATATTACTATATGTCAATAGACATTTAAATTATAAAAGGTTCATTAAAATATGAATTTTAAATTTGTATGCACCTACTGTAAAGTTTGTAATTTATATATATCAAATAACAATGACAGTACTAAAGAATAGTAAATCTACAAATACAGAATTTTTAACAAAACAAGAAATTTCTCACCCTTCAAAAAAGGTTATGGATAAATAGTAAATTGGAATAATAACAAAAAATTTACTTGACATTTCATAATCCTACATGTTAAACATACAGAATAGTTTTCAAGAGCACAAGGACTATTTATTAAAATTAATCACATGGTGGTTGTAAAGCAAATATCAACTAGCATCAAACTTCTGGTATTCTGATATTAATAAAGTACTTACTAATTATATAAATATAATTTCAAATCCAGAAATTTAAAAAAAATAGAGCAAGATTCCTATAAATAATCCAGGAAGTAATATATAATATACAATAACAATGAAAAAATACTGAAATGAAAGCAGCTCAAATTCGAGTAAAAGTACTTATGAAAAATGTAGTGTTCTATTCAATATGTTAGATAAGTTAACATATTAAACATTTCAAATTCTATTATTTAAGTTTTTGCAAAAGACTAGAAAACATACCTAATAAAACCCAAGAAAAGTAGAAGGAAGTGAATACAAATAAAAACACCTATAAAATAGAAAGCAAATATAAATCAACAAAGTAAAATTTCAGTTTATAACAGAGATTAGTAATTTAATAAATCTCAAAAATACAGACTAAAATTTTGCAACAAGCTTAATTGGATAATATCTTGAGAACTATAATCTATTTAAATTTAAACATAAGCAAATAATACTGAAAAGAAAAACTGAAAAATATGAATAGTTCTATATAAATTACATACAAATTCCTTTCTACTAAGAAATGCATTTATCCTGAAAACTTCATTGATATATTCTATCAAAAATTAAATGAAGGGAATCAGAGAAATCTTTCAGAAAATGGGGAGGCTGAAATACTTTATGATTTATTTTATGAAGTCATTATTAGATTAATACTAAAATTAACAATGTCATTATAAAATTAGATTATTAAATATCTGCCTTCATTTAATAGATGTAAAAAATCATAAACAAACATTTAACAAAGTACATTGAGCGATACACATGAATAACCTAGTGGGTTTCACTTTAGAAACTGAAGGTTAGATTCATATTGAAATAGCATTAATGCAATTTAGGTCATTAATGTTTAAGCAGGTAAACTATATAATAATATAGACAGATACAAAAATAAATCATTTGATGATATTTAACATCTATTTCTAATAAAATAATGCAAAAAAATTGGAAAAAAGAATATGTTATGTAGTATAGATGGCTTTAATTGTTTTTTCATGTAGCATCACATTTAATGTATTCTAAATTAAAGAGGGAACTATGCAAAGGTTTGCACATCAGCACTTTTTAAACATTTTACTTGATATCCTAGATATGTGAATATGTACATAAAGATAAACAGACCAGTGAAATAGATTTATTGTCGCAAAACAGACTCATATGTTTATGGACCTTATGCTGCATGATAAATATCCTATGGTAGTTCAATAAGCAAAGGATGATTTTTTCAAATCATGGCACTGGTTAAAATAAACATCTCACAGGAAAGAGAACGAAATGCAACCTCTGCATCACACTAAATCTCATATATAAGAAATTATACACTGCTATATTTTTAAGATGAAATAATAAGATATATAAAATATTTTAACTACCCATAAAATTGAAAATTTTATTTATCAAATTTAGCAATTTTTGTTCAAAGAGTATACTTATAAGCATGATAAATCAATCTTCAGACTAATAGTATACATTTACTACATACATTACTTTGTATATTTTGCTACATATATGTGTGCAAGTTTACTATTTTGCTGTGTATAAGCTCTCTAAAACTTAAAAAAGAGTTCTACTCAAAATATTTATAGTATATCTATTAATCAATAGAACTAGTGAATAAGCACACAAAAAAAAACAGGCAAAAGATTTGGACAGAATCTTCATGAAAACATATTTACAAATAACAAATAAGATTGAGAAGATCAATAATTTAATAATTAACTAAAATTACAATGAGCTACCAATAACTCACTGAAATGTGTAAAATATGCCTAACAGTATTAAATTTCAGTGAAATTGAGGAGCAACAAATCTCTTTGCTTGTGGGAATATAAGTGAGCACAATTTTGGAAAATATTTTGTCATATCTTGTAAAGCTGTACTGCCATGACCCATGGGGCTGACCAAAAGGGTCCCCAAGGGGAGGTTGCAAGAACCTAAAGAAAGACAAACAGACAACATACATCTAGAAAAGTGGGGCCTTTGTGGGATACTGCTCTCTGTTTGAGAAACAGTGACGCTTATCCTGACTCTCTGATTTATTTTATAGGGTTGGGTAACAATGAGATAATAAGAATGTTCCAAAGTGAGGGAGGGCTACAAACATTAGCTGTTATTGGGAACATTTGAATATTTAAAGGTTGGACATTAGAAGCTCAGCTGCAGTCTTTCGTTATCTGCTTCTAGCTCTGCTATTATGAGAGAACTTCTGCCTCAGAATATTTTGTAGAGGCAGGCATAAAACAGTCCACTCCTTTCACTGTACCTATTCTTGTCACATCATCTAGAATACCATTCCTAAGTATGAACCCTCCAAAGATGAGTACTATCTACATTTAAAATTCCTTCTTAAATCAATTATTTTTAAACTATAAAGTAATGATCATATGATTTTCATTCAAATTAACCCCAAACCTTAAACCACCCAAATTTGCAATGAAATAGATAAATTAATAGTTCTGTGTTTATTGGGCTACTGTAAAACAATAAAAACAAAGACCTGCTACACATAGTAAAATTGATGAACTTTGCCCACCAAATCATAAAAGAAGCAAGATGAAAGGATATATATGACATAATTCTATTAATACAAATTTCAAGAACAGAACAATTTATCTATGGAGATAGAAGTTCAGTAATGGTTAACTCTCAGGATGCTTGATAAGAATATGGTACTGGGAAGATCTTTGGAGTGCTCTGTATAGTCTATATATTGACATAATGACAGTTTTACCTTTAATATTTGTGCACTATAGTGTCAATCTCAAATAGCTTAAAAGTATCTATCCTCGATGTTATATGGAGATTGGATTACAAAGAAATTATAATCAAATTGAGAACTCTAGGAACCCAGGTTATTATTGATGGTGTTACAATGAAACATCAAAAGAAATGAATCAAAGTAAGAAGATTCATTTAGTGCCTTTTAGAAGGAACTGTCAGGGTATTTCTTTCATGATAGCATAGGTTAAGCAAGTGAACTAAAATGTCCCTTTAATATAGGAAGTTAAGGAAGAGAGAGAGGCTGATAGATATATTTTCACTAAGAAGAACAAGAAGCATTTGAGAGTAGGTTCTTAAATTTTCTTTAGTTGTTTCACAGAATGAAAATATATGCTGTAAAAAAAGGAAAAATAAGTGGTAAATTCTCAATCTCAGCTTTACAACATTAAGGTACTAATACATTCTTGTACTTAACATATTCAAAATGTAATTAAATTTTCTGTTTTCCTGGTTATACTCTTGGCATGCTTATATCTTTTGTGATGAATTATGAAACATTCTGCACAGCTGGTCACATTTTTTTTTTATAAAAACTCATTAGAAATCACCAAGTTTTCTTATATTCTTTGAACATGTGGTGCAGAATCTGAATTCATTCAGTTTTGTATTAGTTGCAGACAACCAGGCTCATTGATCTTGCTGTGTGATTGATATATTTTAGGAATGGGTTGTAGAGAATGATGAATTTTGCCTATTGCTATTTAAATATTTTATGATTAAAATATGTCTTTTTTGTTTAGAGCAAGTAGTCAGTAGAATATTTTCCAGTAGCTTTATTTACAATATTTCCAGTAGCTTTATTTACAATAAGCTCTGATTCATTAAAAAATGGTAAATTTATTTTTAATCCGCCATCTGTATGTTCTTATCTTTTATGAATCTTTGTTTTAGAGTGACCATATTATGAACTATTTAAGTTTTCTGGTTAGTTCATCTGCTGATAATTAGAAATATATCCAGTATTTTTTAAGAACAGAATGCTATTATGCAAATTAAAATATTTTCTTAATATTTCCCAAAGAGTCATTTTATTAGTTATATTAGGTATCCTATTTTTGTAGCCTACTGTTAAAACACTATAGTTTCTATAATTAAGAAGGCTTTTAATTATGTCTATTTGGGGTTACTTTTTTATTATAGAAATAATTCAACAAAACTTTTTCTTAAGATGACTGGAACTATATTTTGTAAACAGAAGGTACAGTCAGGAATGAAGACAAGCTGATGGGCAGAGACCATCAGGGAGAGAGAGGAAGAAGAAGCATTTTATTTATTATATTTAGTTGTTCATCTTGGTTATTCCTATTGGCTCCAGCAAACAAACCAGGACATTGGGATGTATGTGAACTGCACCAATCATTATTCCATCAGGGAGTGCCATGCCTGCACATTTTATACTACAGTAATAAGTTTTTGATCTGTTTCTTACTAAGAGCTTACAAAGTATTTATTATCATATGATCATATATGCCTGTAATAATTTAGCAATATAGTTGATTTATAAATTCAATATCCTTATTAAATTATAATAATTAATTATAAGAAATTACCCAGGTAAGCAACAATTAGACATTAGTATCTATCTTATTAATAAAAACTACAAGAATTCTGAATTTGTATCCATAATTTTCATACTTAAAACAGAACATGAAAGTCCATGTTCACTAAAAGATTTCATAGTCTGATGACTTAATCACTATTTGGTTTTCTATGGTCAGTCTTAGTAGTAGTTTCCTCCCTATGTTCTACGTTAGTCAAATATTAGAATACATTCATGTGGATCCTAAATGCTCTCTTTTTTCTGGTGTTTACAACTGTATTAAAGTAAATGGATTATGGTTTATATTATTGCAATAGTTTTCTAACAAAATATCCTCATGACATTAACAATTTCCCCTCAAATTCTTTTTTAACATTAGAGCCAGAAGAGCTTTTAAAATTTTAGAATTGATGATGTCATTCTTTTGTTAGAAAGCTTTTAGTATTTTCCCATTGCTTCTAGAAAAATTAAAACACTTAGTAAACAAACAAACAAACAAAAAACTAGACTCCCAAATAGTCAATATGATAATCTTAGGTAACAGAGTCTTCTACTTTTGGCTGTCTCTCATATTTCATTCCCTTCATCTCTGTTCACTTTATGCTTCTCTTTATGTTCCAACAATAATAATATTAGAAAAAATTTAAAGGTTAGTGCTTATTCCAGCATCTAGAGCTTTACTAGTGTTCTACTTAGTACTTGAAACCCACTATAGCCAGCAACCTCACATGCCTCTTGGTCTAATTTGCCTATCATATTTAAAAATATTTTTGCTCTTAAAGAAGCATTCCATAATGCTGCAATTTAATTAAATCAATTTAATATGGCCTGTTAATGTTTTGGTATCTTACAAGTTTACTTATCAATATTTATCATTTTTATTTATATTTTATTATGACTAATTATCTGTTGTCCTAAAATGTAAACTTCATGAGAATTTTATAACATTTTCTTATCATATCTCACGTAACTAATATAACATAACCTACAGACTCCTTGAATTCAGATTTCTAAACTTATGAAAGAATAACTGTTGATTATTTTGCTACATTTTAAGACATTACTACTAGTTGTTAGATAAAGGAATAAATTGAAATCATCAAGTAATTTATGTGATTATTTTTCCCAAGTTTTGAATAATGTTACAACATATCCAAAATAAGTAAAACAAATTATCCATTTTTGTATTAACAATATGTATTTAATGCTTCATAATATAAAATCAGTTTATATCTCTTTTTTGATGTACTTATGTTAATTTATTTCAAGAGATCAGAAATAAGTAAAAACAATTATTTAATTTTAAGTAATCCAATGGAAGACAAAAGTACCAAATAATAGCTAATAAGTACTCAATATATAAATTTAAACTGCTGATCTTTTAAAAGCTACTGTTTTGAATGAAGTAGGGGGTGATCACAATAAAGAAATATTTTCATTGGGTAACTTACTCTACAGCTCTGTTTCTTAATAGTTCTAGCCATTCATGTTTTCCTCCTGAGACACTCCTTAGTAAAGTGGTCCTTTGTATGGAAATAAAGCTTTTTTAGCTCCAACACTACAGCACTGAAGCTGTAGTGCTTCAGATCTAGCCATTCATTTATGAGGAAAGACAGAGGTTACAGGGGATAGATATATAGCTCATCAAAGAAAAGAAAAGCTGAATGTCTTTCTACCACCTTAGCTATTCAAGCAAAACACTAAGTACAGGATCTCCAGGGATTCATACTGTGTGCAAACAGAAAATGCAACATTAAAGGCTGTGTAAAACTGTAAAACTCCTGTGTAAAACTAGGAGCTCCTGTGTAAAACTAGGAGCTAAGAAACAACGAATGCTTTAACTGTGGTACTATATATAATATAATACATATGTATATAGTGCTATATATAAAGTATAAAACATGTTATTCATTTTCTAATTTTGTCATATCTAAAATAAATTCCATTTATTACTGTAATTTATAAATATGACTTTCATATTACTGCCCTTGGTAGGGACTGAATATTTGTGATCCCTTCAAAATCCTCCTCTTAAAACCCTACCATCTAATATAATCATATAATGAGGCTCTTCAGAGGCAATTAAGATTAAATAAAGTCATCAGGGTATAGCTCTCATGAATACAATTTATGTCCTTATAGCAACCCACTTTATGGTATTTTGTATTATATGGACCCAGATTTACAAAGAGTTTGCTAAATATATGTGCAAATGTTTTAAGCTAATTTCTAATTTTCATAATAGAGTTGCAGTTAATTCTGTTTCATTTTAATAGAAATTTTTATTTATTAATCAAGTAAATGTAAAACTGACTTCTGACTATATGTCAAGCTTTATTCTTAGCAACAGACACAATACACAGAAGAGATAATTTTCTCTTTATGATCTTGATGTTCCATTAGCTGAGAAAGAGCAAATATCTCCAGAAAGACATGTTGATAAATACAGAGCTATATGGATAACTTAAAAATGTATACTATGAATAATAAAGCAAACTAGAAGAAGAAAGCTATAATATGAGAATGAATAATGAATAGGGACTAATAATTTAAGTAGTATGCTTACTGGTTGCGTCTCAGAAGAAGTAACATTTTACTAGATAGCACAACTAAATAAAGAGTTGAGAGCACTCTGGAAAATAGGAAAACCCTCCAGTTTTGTCTATTCCCAATAAATGAGCTTGTGTGTTTAAAGCAGAGAAGTCAATCTGTTCAGGTGAGAGTGAGGCTAGAGATGACTTTGGGTGGGTAACTAGTACTCGGCTCATTCACAACACGCATTAACTGGATGGGTGTGTTCTAAATTGGATTGATATTTAAAAGTTTTACCCTGATTTCCCTTTGGAAAATAGATTTTGGATAATAATTATTAAAGTAAAGGGATAATTAAAATGATCAAGGTGAGAGACAATGTCAGTGGCAGAAGAGCTGTAAAACTACTGTACTAGTTTTAGGATATATTTTGCAGCTAGTCACAACAGAACTTTCTGATGAATTGAATATAATGTGTGAACAAACAAGATTTGAGGATTTTTTCAAAGATTTTAGCTTGAGCAATTCATTTATCTAAAAATACTTGAGGTAAATGACTTATAAATATTTTTCACATGATTATACACACACAAATACTAAAAGCAAAATAATACCTGTATTGTCCAAGTCATGTCGTACTTAAAATCTATCATTTATCTATGCAGATAATGATTTTTAATAATTAATGAATGATGAATTTTAAAGTATTTGCTTCCATGCATACTTTTATATAACTACACTCTTGGAAATGTGGTAATTAATAGAAATATGTGCAATAAATACTGAACTATATTAGTTGCATGGAAATTAGCTCCAAAAATACAGCATTGCAGTTTGAATAATGTACTTCAAAATTCCAGACTGGATTAGGAGCCTGTAATTTCTAAAAGGAATATCTCCTAGAAAGAAACAAAAAAGAAAGGAAAAACCTTTGGTACATTTCACCATGTTGAGAAATGTTTTAGAAACTGCTGGAAATTTTAGCGGTAAATTAGCAATGAGTGCATATAAAACTAAATACCATAATATAATGCTAATTAATTTCTGAACATTTAAAGGTATATTTAAATTAATTTAATAACATTGCTATAGTGAGTTGAATTGTGTCCTTCCAAAATTAAAGACCACCTAGAACTTCAGAATGTGTTTTATTGGATATAGTTTCTTTGCAAATATTACTAAGCTAATAAAATGAGGTGGACCCTAATTTCAATGTAAGAGTCCATATAAGAGATAGGAAAGGAAACAAGGAGAGACAGAGAAAAAAGTACATGAAAATAGAGAAATGCATCAACAAACCAAAGGATGCCAAAGATTGCCAGCAATCATACGGAATTCTTGAATTCACATTTTTGACCTTAGGAGAGAATAACTTCATTGTTTTAAGTCACAACTATGGCAATTTATTATGACAGCCTTTGGAAACGTACAGCTCTTTAGTCAATCTATTAGTAAATATTACAGGCAATTATGTTATGATAAATGAAAATATTTTTCTCTAAGTCATGTTGGGAAATATTATTGGCATCATTGTGGTTATATAGAGAAATTGATTAAAGTGCTCAGTCCTTATTTTTTATATGGGTTGTGAGCAGAAGTGTATTGAATCTTCAGTAAGCACATACACTTTCTAAAATACAACTAAATGTCAGATTTGAATCATTTTTTTAAGATACTTTATTAGGTTTTAGTCTTTTTTATAGCTAAAAGGGAATAATTTAACTACTTCTGAATATTGGAACATAATATACAATCTCTCACTGTGCTCCTATAAACTTCCTAAGATTTATAGCTGTCTCTTCCCCTTCCCTCCTTCATTTGCCAGTCTTGATTGCACTCTATCAAAAGCAACTGAGCTTTTGCTTGAGATCATGTCTTTGTAGAGAACCAGCGAAGAGAAATTCCAACCAGTTTGCATGATCAAAACTACAAGAATTTATCATCCACAGGCTACATGCAACGGTAATTTGTATGCTACATGTTAAAAATAGGGTTTTGGTGATGAAAAGAATTCATCAAGCAAGAGTCAAAATATATTCATTCTGAGTTTTCCAACACTTATTTCATATGGAGAAATTGTGCAACCTAAGTGGTCTCTTTGAATATAATTAATTGTTCATCAAGTCTAACATTGTTTGACTAGTGAAAGGCCTTTGCCCTAATTCCCCAAACTTGTTTCCCTTTCTTAATGGGAAAGTAAAAACATACTGAGTGCTCAGTTGATGTACAAACTGAATGGAGTCAAGCTTTTTGAGTTAAGATACAGTTCTTAGTTGGAGTTGATAGTCATTATCCAATGGTTTAATTTTTATAAATTTGGAGACTTGTAAATGTTGTAAGCTGTTTACCCAAGTATTTCAGTGTGAGAATTTGGATTTGAATGTAGCCATTGCTTAAAATATAAGAATAGAAGACTGAGTCTCAAATGGCTCGTTCTCTAACTAAGCAATAGTGATCTCCAAGAATATTTTCGAGCAATCTTATCTAACATAATGCAGTGATTAGTATTTTATGTTTTGTTAAGCTATTCCCTTTTAGCTATAAAAAAGACTAAAACCTAAACAGTTATTTTCTTCTCAAGGATAATAGAAATATTTGATTTATTAAAATAAGAGATAGAAAAGCATCATGTTGTTTAAACAGTTAGTTAAAATCAGAGTAAAATGCAGAAACAACTAACAAATTTAGGAATAAATTAATTATATAAAATGGGACCGTGGATAGAAATGAGAGAAATTGAAATGCTGTCTATGTATAATAGGCTTATAGAATTATTTGACTTTAAAACCCTTATAAATATTTTTATGGTAAAAATAATTTGTATTTAAATGGGATAAATACATTGAAATCATTTTTTAACACACACACATTGCATTCCATTAACATAACAATCATCTATATTTATACATATCCAAATAATGAACTATTATACAGATTAAGGTGACAATAATTTCAGTTAATTTAGTGGTAATATATGCAAATTATGAAATAAGTTATGGATTATTTTTAAAATCACTAAAATAACAAATATTATGAAATAATGCCAAAATATAATTTAGGTTTTCTTGGATTTAAAAGCAAATGTTTCTGTTTATAAACATTTTGTAATTGTCAGAGTGCTGCATTATCTTCTAATGTGTATAATGTGTATGATATGTGTGTCTTTGTGCGTGTGTGTGTGTGTGTGTGAGAGAGAGAGAGAGAGAGAGAGAGAGAGAGAGAGAGAGAGAGATTGACAGAAACATTTAAAGATCAAAACTGATCTAAATTTTCCTTAGAGAGATTTCAGCCAGATTTGAATGATAGCTATAAATGGATAATAAATTACTATTATTATCGGAAATACCATATTTAGATCTTTACCATTTATATCATTTTGTGTAATTGTTGGTATTCTTACATGGAAGAATGAGTTATCTGATGTAACACTGAATTGCTACATCCATTATATCCTGCTTAAAGAAAAATTCCATTTGCTTCCTACAATTTCACAGTCCTTCCTTTACTAGAGGATACTCTGCAGCTCACCATTAAGAGATTCTAATAAATGACAAACAATTCTTAGTTTCAATCAAGGACATCACTATTAAGTATTTTAGTATTTCAATTAGTTTTAACATATCAATATCTGGATGATTTGACATTTTGCTAAGACATAATATTCTTAAATGGTTTTTTTCAATTTTCTTCAATTAAAATTATTCACTTGAGTAGCCCATATGTTTGGACTTAGAAAGTGACTTTACAGCTAACACACAATTAAAATATAGAGCATGAAAGGGAGTAATAGCATTTACCAGTGAAATTCGAGAACTTCTAAGAGAAGATGTATGCTAATAACTGGGGAGGGAAAAAACAACAATAAAGTAATTTATATCTTCAAAATATAATGATAAATGGAAGGTATATAAATATGAATAAAAGAAAGGAAGCGAGGAAGGAAATAAAAAATGTTTTTAATTTAAATACAGAACTAAATGCAGTACTACCTCTAGTATTAGAAATAATTAATGTTATAAAGTCATAGTTAAACAATGACATTTGTGCATTATAAACTACCATTCTGAAACATATTTGTTTGATATTTCACCATACATGATGGGCTGTTGTGACTAATTTTCTTAAAACCAGGTAATTAATCAGACCTCACATGCCCATTAACTACAATGCTATTTCAGCACCAGTTGTCATTTTTATTCTTATTTATCTTCTCTATTTTCCTCATTTACTTGTTACCCTGGATTTACTATTTTCTAGCTCAATCACACGTTAATTCCCTTTAGAAAACTGTTCGTTATTGAATCTGTAGCAAACTTTTCATTGTTACTCATAGAAAATTTTAATTCTTCAATTTGTTCTTGGATAGTGATTGAATTCCCTAACCTCTCCTGAAATATGTCTCTTCTAAGTCTAATCATTACTCTTTCAACTTTAGTAAAACAAACCAAAAACAGGCAAGTCTCATGTTTTAAGCCATTCATATTTAACACCTCCTCTTTCATTATTCTGTTAATAACTACATCACCTGAATATTAAACTGTAATCTTCCTCTCTTATCCAAGGATGTCTATCATGCAAAATGGTTCTACGAATGCAAATACATTTAGTATTCAACTTTGTTGTTTTTTTGCTGTTCTTTTAAAATAAATTTATGTTCATTTCAATTTGATGCCTTCCCCAGTAACTGATCTTGTTTTCACTTTAATATCCCTTAGCTAAAAACAATCCTATCATTCTCTAGTGACTGCTTTTTATATTTCCAAGTTTTCTTCACATTGCAAGAATTCATCTACTTTGAAAAGAATTCACATCATTATGCATTTTGATATTTTTTCTTCATTGTGACCTCTTTTCTTATTAACACTAACCATCATACAGTCCATATTCCATAATTGTAATTGTCTTGTTTTCAATTTATTTGTCCCAATATGCTGCTGCGTTGACTGCTGGGTATTGAGAAACATATGATTAAACATTTTGATGTAAAATAGCATACACTAGCAAATCTATAAACTCATAATATTTAAATTCTCCATCTTTTTGACTTTAACTTCATCCTTTTAACTTCCTATGTCAGAAAGAAAAAAAAAAAAATGAATGAATCCCAGACATCATTCCTTGCTGTTATGGAAACTTTAGTTGTTTTTCATTTTTACTTTCTTTTGACTACAGCATTTTTCTATAAGTCTAATTTTCTTGAAACTATTTCCTATATCCCCCTTCTTTGTCTGAAATTCACAAAATTATTCCTTTTATTTCGCATCTCTAACACCTGAAATAATGTTGTTAAGGAATCTTTTCTGAATATTCTCTTTTAATTCTACACTTTCCATGTGGCCACTATCAAAAACTTAGTATATAAATATATGTTGATAACATGTTATTTGCAAATTATTTGTCCACCGATGTATCAAACTCAACACAAAACATACTAAATATCCTTGCTCAAATTTCTCTTTTAATACTCTCAAAATGAAAGGGATAATTTTTTATGAACTTTCCCAAGCCAGAAATACAGTTTTCATGTTTGAGTTTTCTATATCTATATTAGTTTGTTAAAACTGTCATAGCAAAACACTACAAGCTGGGTGGCATAGATAATTTTCTCATTTTTGGAGGCTGGAAGTCTAAGATAAATGTTACCAGAGTTGATTCTCTGTACACTCAAGGGTGTGCCTGTTCCATTGTTCTATCTTTTGGAGGTGTAACGGCATTCTTTGGCATTAGCCAGAGGTCAGTAGGTGTTCTCTCTGTGTACACTTCAGTCCAAATTTCCTCTTTTTATAAGTATCTCAGTCAAATATTATTGGGCCCAAGCAAATGACCTAATTTCAACTAATTACATCTGCAGCAATCTTATATCCTAGTAAGAGCATATTCTGATGTGTAGTTATAGAATATCAACAGATAACATTTGGGAATGTGCAACACAACTCATAGCCACCTCCATTATTTTATGCTACTTATATACACTAATTACCCAGTACTAAATAATTCTAAATTCACTTTATTCACTTCTCTCCATGCCTAACTTCTCTAACGAAATTCGGAACCCTCTTGCCTAAGGTGCTATATTCACACTCTAACTCATCTCTCTACTTCTAGTTACTCATGTTTTACTTGTAAACAGAGTTACCATAATAAAATAAAAATCTCACCGTTGCATTCTTCTATTTTTAAAACTTTAATTGCTTCAAATAAAATTCATGATGGGTTTCTAAGGTGTTTTTTTGGTTAAAGGTAACATTTAGAATACTACATATCCTCTGTCCTAAAACTACCAATTTTATTAAACTAAAGTTTAATAATTGTCTTTAGACTCACTGTAGGAGTGGCCATATATTCTTATTCCTTATTATGTGAACAGTTTATTGAATACTTTCTCAGTGGATTCTAGAGATAGAATGATTTAATTTTTCTTTCACCTTTCTTCAAGCATGTCTTTTGGAAAGACTTTTCCTACTGTTCTGGTTACTTGGGTAGATACCATTTGTCGGTTATTTTCAAATATAAATATGATTCTCATGTTTGTAATGATTACTTCAAGGACTAAAATATTTGTTCCAAATTGAGACAATATCCCATTCAATTGTTATTTTCTCCATTATCTCCAGTATAATATTTAGCTCTGCAACTTAAACAATCATAGAAAATGATTGACTTACTTTCCTTTTTTTTCTCCTGCTCCATCTTATTGTTTAAATTTCTCTGGGATTGAGTATACATGTAAGGATTCAAAGAAATGATCAGAGTTATTGCTTATACAATCCTGATTTTTTATTCTTAGCAACTAATTGAATAATATGACAAGATGAGTATACATTCAGATATCACTTCTGTTATGATCATGTGTATTTGCTTTTTGGAGGACTTGTGCTAAGCTTCATAATACAGAATTCCCACACATGAAAATTACCTATTTTGCTGATCATTTGTGGCTACAGTCTCCAGTCCTATCCCCAGAAACTATAGACCATCATCTTTTATAAAGAGCATTTTCCAACATAATAGGCTTATAGTGTGCAAAGAATCAGTCTGTCAAATCAGATCCACACAAATCATAATGTACACATCACATATTTTATGAATAGATTAAAAGACAGAAATAGTATATATAAACAAAATAGTAAGCATTCAGGGCATTGGGAATTTTTTTTCAATTTTTTAAAAATGTTCCTAAATGGTATACATGATTTCAGATCCATGTTTTAAAATGGCACTTCTACATGATAGATGATTACCTTATTCAGTACAGAAGATTATTGGTTACACTATGTCTTTATGCCCTGATACTAATCTCACTTATACAACATTTATCACAAGGTGATGTCCCACATAGAATCTACTTCTCTAAGAATTTAAATGTGTTAAATTGATCCATATCATCACCATTTTTTAATTATCAATCAGTGTAAGTGGGCATGTGGTTTTATCTCAATGGAGTCTTAATTTGTTTATCCATATATCAAATAATGTTGAACATCTTGTAATCTACTTAATAAGTATTCATAGAGCTTCCATAAATGTCAAATTATTGATAGTAATAAAAATATTTTGTGGATACTGGTGGAGTAGAAATTTAGTCTGTTGCCTGTGGCCAATGCAAGTCACATACTCAAGATCCTGGTTCACTTCCCAAGGCAGGGTGAACAAACAAGATGAACAAATAAATAAATAAAAGCTGCTTTTTCAAAAATAATCTTGTCTTTTAAAATTTTAGTATCTATATACTATAATCAAAGTTAGTCATTTGACAAATACACTTGTCTTTAGATGTATGCCTTTTTTTTCTTTCAGTTGTATCCTTCAATTTGCATAACAGTGTTCTTTGAAAGGAAGAGACTTTTTTGATAAGTCCATTTTATTTCTATTCTTCTGTCTTACCTTTTTATAATGAAATTCCATTGTCATTTTTATATTTGAGCTCATGTATATATCTTGTCTTTATGTCTTTATTCAATGGCAACTTTAAAAGTCTTATGCTATTATTAATCATTAGTTTGTATACTATTGGTTAAGATGTGTCTTAGTGTGATTTTCTTTTAGCTCTGCTTTTGGTTCATTAATCTTCAAATTGAAATTATTATTTCTTCAATATTTTTTCTTCCCCGTCTTTTGCTTTGGAACTACCAGTGCATGTACATAAAGCTGCATGATTTTGTCTCCAAAGTTATCGAGTCCCTGTTCATATTTTCAACTTTTTTTCAGTCAATTCATTCAAAATCACAGGTATAAATAAAAATGACCATCAAAAATGACTTTAAAATAAGAAAAGGAAAAAAAAATCTAAAAATTGAGTGAAGCTTTTCACAAACTTGAGTCAAGTGTTTCCCTTATAAAAGAAAAATTGGATCAGATAGAATGAGAATACTGTTTTAAATAAGAGGAAATTAAAATTATACCTAAAGAAAAGTTTAAAGTTAAAATGCATTTGTGGTGAAAAGAGACAAGACAGAATAAAGCAAATTAGTATTCCACTCGAGGATCATAAAT
The DNA here is from genome assembly GCA_004363575.1 of Solenodon paradoxus. Taxonomy (NCBI): domain Eukaryota; kingdom Metazoa; phylum Chordata; class Mammalia; order Eulipotyphla; family Solenodontidae; genus Solenodon; species Solenodon paradoxus. Next base: position 2,072,636 of record RJWH01000037.1, read on the forward strand.
GTTATATATCATCCAGAAGAAAGGAAAGTAGAGAGAGAAAATAATATCAAAACAAAAATATTCTTAATGTTCAGAAATTAATATAGATCAGGTTCCCCAAAAATCAGAGATAAACATCAATTGTTAAGTGAAAAAATAAATGGAAAAAAAAAGTTAGCTTGAAGTCTCCCATTAAAGCAAACACATAAGGAAAATCTAGCAATTCCACATATATATACTCAAAAGGAGAAAATACATAGTTGCAGACATAGTATGTACTTAATGATAATTAACTGATGAATTTATATTAAAGAATTAATTCTTGGATAAAAGGGATGGGTTCTTGAAAAACACAAAAAATGGAGAACTCTCAGATGGGATTTTCAGAGAAAAAATTCTGAGTGCTTTGTAGACTCTTTTCAGATCTTCAATATATAGAAACCTGTGCTAAATTTTTAATTGACAGATTAAAGATGATTCTATTTCTTATGCTTGATGTCAAAATTTTATCTTTATGAAAAAGTCTTCTTGCTTTTGAATAAAATTGTTCAAGTACTAAAACAAGAAAAAAATAGAAAATTGAATTCAGTAGTATATTAAAATAGTATGCTTTTGACCAAGTGAAATAAGACAATTTATGAATACATGTATCATATCATTGATATCTTAGTGCTAATAAAATTAATAACAAAATTTCATAAACTAAAGTAACTTTGATAGTAGATGAAAATTATTTTGATATGTAAGAAAAATGTATAGTTTTAGTACCTAAAATAATATAAACGAACATAATTTCACAAATACAAAGCTATTTATTAGATATACAATCTGTTTCTGGTTAAGAGATTAGCACATAACACATGTGGTAACATCAAAGTGTATATATCAACGCATGTATTTGTATACAAATTCACATATTCTATATTCAATACCATTCACAATGACAAAATTCTGCAAGTTATCTCATAATAACCTATTCTATTTAAGCAAAATTGCATTTTTTCTTTGATTATTATTATTTATTTTTTGTTATTTTATAATACTAATCAAATCAATTTTAAATACAATAAAATAACTTCCATATTTAATTGTTATTACACTCACTCAAAATGAATGAAAGTATTTCTTTAAATATTTATCTCTAATAGATTTAATAACTATTTTTAACTTCATCAAACCAGTATATTGGGTCAGAAATTATATCTCACTATCATCCCAGGAAGAATCTTTTTGAAACTTAGTGTCTAATATATTTTTATTGAAAAATATGGTGGTAGATTGATAGGTACATTATGAATATGATGTTATATTAACTATATATGTATTGCATACAATGACATAATGTATTTATTAAAACTTAATTTATTTTCTACCCAGTAGTAATGTGTAGCTTGGTAGTATAGCAAAATAGCTATAACATAGTCACTATTACCATTTTGAGGGGTTTAATAAAGGTGAAAATTGCTGAAATATATTAAATAACATGTTTCTTTCAAAATCTGTGCCCATGGATTTTTTTTCCCTCTCATGGATTAGGTTGAATAAGATATATACAAATATGATGATCAATCTTTAGGATATAAATGCCTCTTTACCACAGTAGTTTTAAATAATATAGTTTAAAAGTTGGCAAGTTGTATAATGCGATAGGAAAAAGATCTCCTTGTGTTACTGGGTAACCATCTTTGGAACAAATGGACTTGTCAGACTGATTAAAAAAAAGTTTGCAAAAGTAATAGTAAGGAAGAAGTACTAAAATATTCAGATTCTGTAAGGAAGATGAATATTTTTTCTTTATTGTTTTCACTACTGAAATAACATGCTTAGAGCAGTAATTGTTTCAGAGATCTGTGAAATCAGTTTCTGGCAGATGTCAGTAATATAATTCTTTGATGTAAGACAGATTTTTATAGCTCCCATTTCTACTCAAAGAGTTCCTTCATTGTGAATATGCTCCTGAAAAGATAAACAGTGAAATTATAGATTTCCCTCCTGAAAAGATAAACAGTGAAATTATAGATTTCCTTTTCACTAAAGTAAAAACTTTAAGATCATACAAGGATGGTAAATTCCTCTTTGTGAAAATGTGGCAGTCTTGAAAAGCAAAGTTTAGATCATGTATATGAAGAACTTTATTATTTTAAAAGATTTTTACTAAGGACTGTTATAAGTATGACTTTTATAATTTTATGAATCAAAGAGCTACAACCTTCAACACCAAGAAATGAGGACAAGAATATATAAAATAATTCAATAGCACTTCAAAGGATTGTCTTTTTAAAGGCTTTCATATTAAAAGGCTGTACAAATATAATTTCTCTTATAAAAAATTAAACTATATGATATAACAGAGACTATAGAGGGCAACATTTGAAAGTCCTGTTTTACAAATGTACCATTTTCTCTGATTTGATTGTAGTGTCAGTAAGTCACTAGCATGTTGCTGATGAAAAATCAGAGGGTTGAAAGAATGAGTTGAGTATTATATTTCACCATATCCCATCTCTCAGGTGGACTAGAGTTGGCTTCCTACTGTGAAATTGTCAATTTCTGTCAGGTATCTCTATTCATATTGGTTCATTTTGAGAATACTGGTGATAATAGACCTTATTAGCCATCCTATGTTCACTACCTTGTTCTTTATCCAAGTCTTCATACACATTTACAAATTATTTTATTATTTTATTGTGTGGTATCACATTTCTTGCAGACTCATATGTATTATATATGCATATAAATATATGTATATATATATACACACACATATACCTATGACTATACACATCTACTTATTAACATGATAATCTAGCCTATATATTTATTCATCCATTACACTATCTGTCATATATCTCTAATAATTCCTAAATTTTCTGTCTTAGGAAGGCCTAACTGAATCGATAAAATGTTTTATTATGTTCTACCACAATATTGTTTTTTTTTATTTATAGTATTGAGTTCTCAATCCATCTGTAATTAGTTTTCTTCAAATCGAAATACAGAACTATTAATGAAAAATTATTATTTTCTCCTGATTTAAATACCATCTTTATAAACAATGTAAGATAGAGTATTTCTATATTTAAAATATATATATGTATAATTTTCTATTTTTGTACTGATACCACTCTGGCTAAATATTAAACTTAGCAAACTTTACTGAAACACTTTAAAAAATGATACCTGGTTTTTAAATAGACTCTCCAACTGAATTCAGTGATACTCTACAAAGTTACAGAAAACATAATTCTGTTATTTTGCAAGACTTGATTTAATTTCCAGATTGTCCTGGATGAAATTTAAGCCTTTAAAATTTATAGAGATTTATATAAATTCATTTATATATGTACATATGTACGCATATTGGAGTTTTAATAAATCTTCTAGACCATAATTCAAGCAGGCCTTGCATATATCATCAATTTTATTCTTCATAATTTTTTTTCTTTTAGATTGTTAATTGTGCTCCAGGATGAATTAAATATAATTATTAATTTAAATAATGCTGTTGTGTCAAATAGGATGAAATGACTATCAAAGCATTATAATTTTACCTTACTCATAGGTGATCTATATCAGCTAATACATTATATAGCTACAAATACAATTACAAAAAAGAAGTGAACATGCCAGGTATGCCAGAGTACCACTTATTAAAAAAAAATCCTGGAAACAAGATCAGCAGCAGATATGTATGCAAGTATTCTGTCAAGCATCATATTCTAGGAACAGATTATGGTCTAGAAAGGACAGACACATTTAAGAAAGAGACTGAGATCCCCAAGTATGAACATTATTCCAATAGTATTTCCATTTTCTCTGATATGATCATAGATCAACAACATTGCCAAGGTAGCATAATATTGGCTGAGTTTTAAACATCAGTCTTTGCTGCTAACAATTTAGACACTGAGTCATAGCAATAGAAAAATCAGTTCTTATAAAATAGAGTCTATGCTAATGACCGCATGCTATGTGTCCATTCATACTCAAATGGATAAAATTTGAATTTATACAGATGCCCTGTGGAGGTACCTGACTGCAAAGACAGAAGTTTGCTTGTTTTTTTTGATTCAGTCAATCTGTATCTCCTCAGTAGTTAATATTGTTTACGCACACAGAAATAAGATATTTGGATGCACAGTTGTAATTAATTTCCACATATGTAGCCCATTTCTATTTCTAAACTTCTTGGAATCCACATTTCTTATCTTTCTTGTTAAAGACTTTTGAACCAAACACCATAATTATTTGCTTGGATTCAGCAGCAATTTATAAAGATTATTCCTTCTATATGTACTAGGACCAATTTATGTTGTATAATGGATTACTGCTGAGCCTGCTTCAAACAATAATTTGTGAGATCCACAAAATTCATGATCATGTAATCTTCTCAAGAGTCCATTGTTTCCTGTTTGCTTTCCACGAGCTGAGGTGGCATTCCAAGGGCCGCTTTCTGAGTGGTGACAATTCATGTGTTGCAGAAGATATCAACTTGCTCCTGAATACTATAGGCCTGAGCTTAATGTTTCTTATTATTAGTCTCCACAGTATTTTCTTATTCATTAAAGAAATCTGTAGCATTATTGAATTTGCCACGGTGGTTATATTTATTAACCTGAACACCCCCCCACCCCAAAGAGCTCTCAAATACAGTAGTCTACTCTAAAACTGACAACCTTATGATGTGCTTGGTAAATGTCTTAGAGAAGCATTTCCAATTATGGCATGTAATGTGCCCCAAATATGAATATTCCAAAGATATACTGGGAAATTTTCCAACAGGTAGAAAGCATAGCGTGACACACTATATTCTATATCGAAAGAATATCTCAGTATGATCCAGGCCACTTGATTCTCAAACACTAATCTTTGACATTTTAGAATCTTTTTTAAGGTTTATTTTCTACCAAGATATTCTAGGCCACAAAGCAAACTTCAACAACTAGTCAGCATAGTGATTCCCAGAATTCTTATAAAAGGCAAGCAGCAGTGTTAAATTCATAACAAGTGATATGACAGAAGCAGGACTCATCATCAGAGAGAGATTTGAAGACATCTGTAGACATTGAAAAGGTGGAAGGTGTCATGAGTCAAAAAAATTCAAGAAGCCTCTAAAATCTGTAAAATACAAGAAAAAGGATTGTCTTGTAGAGTCACAAAAAGAATGCACCTCTGATAAAACCTTGATTTTGAACTTCTGATGTCAAAGACTATAAAATTTAAATTTGTGTTTTTTTAAGAGACAAAGTATATGATAATGTGCTGCAGTAGCAACTGGAATATAATAAATTACCAAATTTTAAAAACAAAAAAGATAAAATATACAATGTGGAAAGTTTTGTAACCATTAAAAATAATTAAAATTTACTCAAAAAAGAATTTTGCTTATCCAGATTACTTCAGTGGAGAAAGTATACCAAAAATTTAAAGAATACTGCATATTATTTTCCAGAAAATAGATTTTCCACTTGTTTTGATATATATTAGTATTCTCTAAAAATAAAAGCAAAGATGTTACAAAAAAATAGAAAGAAAACCAGATCAAGATTTCTCACAAACTTACAAGAAAAATTGTTGAAGAAATACCAGCAAATCAAATCCAACAGTGTATAAAAAGGAGTTAGATCATATGATTAAGTAGGAGGTTTGTGAGGTTAAAGTGATCTGACACATAAAGATGTTAAAGATGAAAATATGATAAGAAAAAAATTCACTTGTTAAAATGCTATTATCCATGCATGGTCAACATTCTTGACAATCTAGTAACAAAAAAAACTTCCTTGACTTGATAACGGATGTGTATAAAAGGAGTCTAAAGCTAATTTTATGTTGAATAATAAAAGATTAGATATTTCCTACTAAAATCAGGATATAGGTAAAGATATTACCAATCATATTCCAGAGTATTGAAAGTTCTGACAACTATAATTTTTTTAATATTATCTACCAAGGTACTTGAATTTTTAAATGCTTTAATTTTGAAATGCCCATGGTTCATCCCAAATGGCCTTTGTTATGCTACTAAAGATAATTTAACCATTTTCCAAGACAAATATGAGATTGTATAACATTAAATATGTATCTAGAAAAAAACATTTCTGCTAGGAGTGGGTTGTATATTTCACATACATTATTATCAACAGGAAAGAGGTCATTAGAGGGTCCAAATTTGTTTATGGAAATTTTTTGGATTGCTTGCCCAACCAGGGAATCAGAAGGGATCATTGATGTATCATTGCTAATTTTTCAATCTGGATCAGATTAAGACATCTTCTTTCAAAATTTGTCAAAAAAGGAATGTCGTCATAGTATTATTTTGGGACTCCATATCCAAATTCAATCAATCCCTTTGGATAAATTTTTTGCTAGTATTGTTTATCCTTTAACTATTAGTGCTCAGAGTGAGTTTGGATTGAATATTCAGTCATCTTATGCCTTCATCTGTTCTCTATGGAATGGAACAATTCAAGACACAATATGAAAGTTTGGATGTTAATTGGATTTTGTACAAAAAGCCAACCATAGACAAAACCAAGACAATAATGTTAAGCTAAGCAGTTATTGTAAAAATACTCATCAAATGCTGCACCTACGAATAGAATTCCTAATCAAAGACACAAATTTTAGCCCTAGTGTACCTCCTAATAAAGGTAAATCACTTAAACAAAAAAATTAAGTTTAAAATCTGCTAGTGATGATTTCTAGCTTAATAAGAAATATGTACAAAGAACACAGTGAATCAAATCAGAATTTAGATTATGTTTGAGACCAATTGAGCAACAAATTGGAAGGACAAATGGAATTTGAATGCAAGAGACTGAAGAAAATATCTAGTTTCCAATTATCTGAGGGTAATTTGGAATGATGCCTATCAAGAGTCTTCTCTATGCTGAGAGAACATCAAGACTTGGCAAGGTGCACCCTGATAGAGCAGTGTTTAAATCAATCTCCTTCAAAGCAGATGCAAGCCACATACCCCTCGATTTGAGTCCTAGGTCTGGGGAGAAAAACTAGTGTGGACAACTAAATTAAACTTTTTTTTAAATGCTTATTCTTTCCTCTTTTTGACTCCCCGCCCACATACCTTCATTCCTACACACACCTTTCCGGGGGAAAAAAAAATGAATTGGCAAAGAATAAAGACATCTCTAAATATTAAATTATAAGGTTAAATTCACAATTTACTTAAATTTAGTACTAGTCAGATGTGAACTCTGAGCAAAGTAAAATGCTGATCTTTCATAAGATCTGGGGAAAGAACGCATTTGAGGCTGTATTGGTTACAAACACAAGCTTGTTGATATCAGCCTAAAAGTACGATTTATCATGTCTGGAGAGTCATCTTTAGTGATTGTTAAAGGAAGGTGTATATTGACATTCAGTCTGAGAACTGTGTACACTAGAATGTCTACCCTCTGGCCAGTGGTCCAAGTGTGGGGCTGCACCAATTAGCTGAGATGCTTACCAAAGCAACTTGTCGTTGATTGATTACACCAGGTTATAGCCTCTCGACACTTTTTCTTTGCTACTAAGGGTACAAAATTGTCATTGATTGATTAGTTTTAAGACCATATCTAATATCACTGACTATAATGAATTGTCAGTCTTTCTTGGTAGTGTGAGGACTACTTTTTCATCTCAAGGGTTTTTGATTCCGAGACGTTCTTAACTGCAAACTAAGTTACAAATAATTTCCCATGGCACAATATACATATTTGTCTGCTTGCCCATTCTTCATAATTTGGTTATAACATTTAAGCGATAAATTTGAATCTTCTCATCTAACTCATCCATAAAGACTATGGTCTATAACCATTGACATAAACCCCCTTGTCAAGTGAAACCTCAGGATTCTACACCACCAGTGTTCAGGAATCAAGTTCATAGCAGCACCCTCTGTAATGTCCTGGTCCAGAGAGAATAGTCATGACCAAGATTTTTAATAAGATATTCTTCTTCTCATAAGTACATTCTTATCACTTTTGTAAAAAGGGAATAATTCCTGCTTTGTCTGGACAGATAATTCATCTAGCATATTTTCTGATTGTAGAGTTTCACATATACACCTCTCTGGGATTTTTTAAAACCCTTATTTTTCCTCTACTAAGGAAATTTCAAAATTTCTATTTTATTTGCATTTTGTTCCCAAACTCCAAAGGACTATTTCAATAGCAAAATACAATTGACACAAAGTTACTTTACCAGAGTTTTAAATTCAGATTTCTAATAAAGTCCCTTAGACAAATGAACTATCATATGCAATCTGATGTTGTGATGCTGCACCTGTACTATCACTTTCAGAATTGAGTACCAGAAATGGTCTACTAATTTCAGCTCTTTGGTGGAAAATAGCAGGACTTGTAGCTCTATAGTAAATAAACCCATTCCTCCAATAATACAAATAGCACCTCTGCAGTTAGAATTTCACTGGACTGATTTTTAGGATTCATTGGAACTTTCACTAAGATCAAAATATAAACATTTAATATTTCCTTCATCATTCTTTGAAAAACTTTATATATTGCATTTTGGGATTAAAATTTGTCATTTTAAGTTTATATTAGGAAACACATATATATAATTAATATTGTAAACCATGTTAGCTGAAAGACTTAAAAATATTGCAAATAGGAATTTAAAAGATTAACTAAGCAGACAGTATCATTCTCGTGGATTAAAAGAGACTATTTTTTGTAGTAGACAAATCCAAATCTACATACAGATTCAGAGCAAACCTTACAAATTCTTATGCAATTCATATGAATTTATTTGTTTTAATCTTATAAGACTTTGGTATAAATTTACAATCTTATTTTAAATTTTACTTGAAATAACAAAGGACTTAATTTAGCCCAAATGATCTTCAAATAGAAGGACTTGGTTGAAAGATGTATGTCACAAGATTACCTGACTGAATGTGAAGATAGAATAATCAAGACAGTGTATCAATGGTATAGAGGTAGCATATAACTGAATTACAAAAAACAGAGTACAGAAAACTCATACTTCTAAGTTCAATTAATTTTCACCAAAGGTACCAAGTAAATTTGATAGGGTAATGCTAAATAACTTATAATTAAATATTTAGAGTTACTAGTAATTTGTTCAAACTTGTTGACTACATTAATATGTAAAAGTCAAGTGAATTTCTCTTAATGCAAATGTGCATCAGTTAAAAATATATACATTGTAGTATAGTCATACAATGAAGCATGATAGAACAATTGCAAAGAACAGTGCCACAGTATTGCTGTAATAGTAAAAAATATCACAAACACACTAGAAAAAAAAAGAATACCATAACCAAAGTGTAAATACTATGTACATGTTTTTAAGTATATTTACAAATATTTCATATTAAATATAGTAAGAACTATAAGAATAGACATTAATTTGGCATATAAGTTAAGGGTGAATTTGGAAGGAAACATTTTGGGGTGCCCTACTGAGTTTCTGTCAATATTTTATTTACTAATTTGGATTTGTTTACTTAGTAATTATTTATTGAGCTTTTATTATCTCTGTGGTAATTTTGTGGGTACTTTATAAATCAATAAAATATTGTAAATGAAACCATTTTCACACATCAGATTTAAATTTTGAAAAGTTCTGAGTTATAATTTTTGGTAAAAGTGTGGAAAGTAGATATGAATATGTCACTGAAGTTTCTCAATTCATAAACTGTATTGGTGTGGTCACATTATATGGTATTTTAAAAATATTAAATTCAAAATTTACCATTACCCATCATTTAGGGAAAGTGTATATATACACACACACAAAATGTAGCATATGCACAACATGTTTATAATAAGAATAAAAAGCAGAGGCAAGGGGGCAGGAAGAGAGAGGAGGAAAAATATTTTGTTTTATCTAATTGTTCATCTTGGTTTTCTTGCTGCTCTCAAAATGAGAATCTAAGACCTTGGGACATATGTGGACTGTACCCAACCTCTATTCCACCAGGGGAGCCATAAAATAATGCTCATTTCAGTATTGTTTGTACTAATAATATGGAGGGTTATCTAAACACCATATATATTTGCCATATTTTTTAACAGTTAAAAAAATAGAAATTTTGCACAATGGTATAGACATTTTTCTATGATAATTGCTGAATGAAAGTTGCTAAGAGAAGAATGATGTAAACATTATAATATCATGAAATTTAACTTTGAGGATGAAATGGCTCAAGGTAGAAAATATTCTCATGGTACTTTAATGTTTCACACATTGGAATAAATTTATTGGAGCAATATTTTTACATTACATAATTAGACAAGTTTATCTAAACTGCTTTATTTTACTCTGACAATATCACTAAAATTAATAGCAGTATTGATTTTAATTTGTCATGAGAAAACTGACTCAGTAGAGTTGAGAGGATCAAAAACAGTGATGTGATAAAGACTTTGGTTCTCCAATTTACCTCTAAAACAGCATGGATTTCAAATTCTACCTGAAATAGCATCTCCAGAGTTCTCTGTAGAATGCACAGTATTTAATGCACAGTATGAAAATCTTGAAATGCACTTAAAACTTTTTTACCACACAACATGTCTTAAAAGACTTAAGAATATTAAATAATTTCATAGTACACAGAAAAATGAAAGTGTGCACTTTATCTCCAAGTTAATGTCTATAAAATTGTTATTTCCATTAATTTTCTTAATCACCAGATACTAGATATTTTTCAGCTCTCAGAATAGGAGGTAACAGGTAATACTTTCCCTGAGAACATTTATTTATTCCCCCAGCCCCAGCTCTCCATCTCAGATGCTTGGGCTTTACATGACCTATGCCCCAGTCACTAGCTTAACACATGTGATGTTTGTTAAAATTTTGTTATGCTGTTTTGAAAAAAAAAGACTTAGAAAAATGATGATAAACTTTAATCTGCACAGAACTAGGAAAAATTGTCATCTCCAATTTATCAGTTTAAAAGAACTACAAAAATATTATCTTGACAGAATTAACTCCTACATAGTAGGACAGATTTACAATTTAGACATTCTGGTAGCTTTGTGTTGTTACCATAAACTGTCAGAATAACTGGAAGGCATTCTACAGCTTTTGAACAGATAATTACTTATTCAGATATCCCAATATTATTGTTTTACACCTAAATGTCAGATCTTACTCTTAAGAGTCAATTCCATTTAAAATTACAAAACACACATGTCTGAACTTTTGACACAGACATTTTAAAAACTCAGGAAAATTATCATTGCAACAAAATCCACATGCTTGATGTTCTTTGGAATTTTTACAAGCTTGTTTTCTTCTTTGTGTAGAAAATCTATCCATATTGTCTAGCTTTTTTGAATTTTCATTTGTACTAATTATGCCAATGCTGTATAGTAATAACTATTTTTTTATGGTAAAGTATTGTCAACTGTGACAAGAAGAGAGTTACTGAAATAACGAAACTTGTTTCCTAAATGGAATTGCCTTAATTGGTCTTCTGATTATTTATGACCAGTTTTGTTACATTTTATACATTGACAGTTTTCATTACATTCCAAATAAAACGCTTTAATTGAAATGTTTTGATCTCCTGTCTGTTGTTGTTTTTGTTTTTTTATGGTAATTTTGCTTTTGACTTATTTGATTTTTGCTTCCTGTTGCCTAAACAATTGAATGGTACTTGAGTATCTCTGTGGAATTGAAGAATCAGTGTCAAGTAAAATTTTCTATACCACTTTTTCTTTGTGGTTAAGGTTTAAATTCCACATTGCACTTATAGAGAATTCCACAATTACAGAAGTTTAGTTCTATTCAGTACTTTTCTATTTTACAGCATGCTACTTAAAATAAATTTTAAAATAGCATGCAAGCAATGACATTTCCATAGAATTGGTCCTAGAGTACCACAGAGGAAAGTCACATTGATATCATATAGATCGAATGACCTAGGTCAAGTAAGTTAAATGAATTGACAAGGCTGGTTTTGCATGTGGATTTGGAAATAACAATATCTTAAAACTTCTAATCCCAGGTATTGGCATTTTTTAAAAATATTTACTTTCAATAAACTCAGGTCTTTTTTTTTTATATATTTCTAACGGATTTTCAATCAAGCTTATTAAAATGTCAGTACCTAGCAATTTACAAAAAGCATGATGAGTAGAATATATTTCAGTATTTATTCATTCATTTACAAATATCTGTTCTCAAGATATGTGATCAGCAATATTAATTGATCATCCATAGTAAGTTATTTGCCTTTATTTAACCTCAATTTTTTATGTTTTCTTTTTCAGTACACTGACAGTGTTCCTATGGAAATAGAGATTTCCTATGGAAATAGAAGACTTCTGGCCAAGATGATGCCCTAATAGGAACAAGAATCATGTCGTCCCCATGAGCAACAAGAAATTCACTTATTTTCCATAAACAAACACTGAGGAAAATTAGGCACAGAGGCTGTAAAGACACAGAAGCAATTGCAACAACAAAGGGTAGGTGAAAATATCCAGTTTAAGACTTATACTGCAGACCCAGACACAGGATTCCGTCTGTATTGGAACGGGTGGAACTTTGGGACAAACCGGCCCTCTCACGAATCATGAAAGTAGCAGAGAGCATGCTCAGCAGGTCTGGGACATGGCGACAGGGAAGAGAATCTAGGCACAGGGTGGAAGAAGCCTCAGTGACCTGGTGGTTTGAATGGGAGGCCTGGCAAGAAAACTACACTGGGCATTGCCAAAACTAGAAAGCATCTAAGGGAATCATCCTTTTCAGTGAAAAGGCCTCAAATAGCTGTGGTCACATTTCTACCATCAGAATATGACAGAGAAATAACTGACAAATATAGACATTAAAATAGTGAGAAAGTTGAAATTAATATCACATTCACATTTTACAAACGATTTGCTAGTCATCAACTTATCTTCTTTCTATACACAATGTTATGACAACAACGCATCAAGAAAACAAGACAATTAATTAAGTAGAGGTATTTATAGGGTATTTCCCCCAGGTGATATTAACGACATCTAGAAGCATTTTTGTTCATTCTAACTAGAGAAGATACTACTGGTATCTCGTAGGTAGAGGTGTGGGCTACTTTTAAATATTCTGTAATACACAGGACAGTTCCCAGCAGCAAATACTTATCTGGCTCAAATAACAATAACGTAAGGGTTAAGAAATTCCAGTCTGTATATAATATGGGAGTCAATTATAAATAAATCAACATGTCATTAAATTTTTATAAGATGTCTAAAATACTGGTTTCAAAGAAAATTAATTATATTTAATGAAATAAGGAATATTGAATTTTAAAAAGTTTAAAGAATTCAGCACATTAAACATTAAGTTTAATGTATTAGGAAATAGGAATCAGATATAAAGCGAAACCAAAGATGCATGTCATCCAAACTTTAAGGAAATTTGAATTGTTACCTTGTTGAATTCTGAGTATGGAGACAGTAAACATCAAGTAGATCACATCCACATTAGTTAGATTTTAGCAGCCAGGTTATTGGTAACCTTATGAAGAGCACATAAGAACTTGATTGCATGGAAGACTTTTTTATACCTTTTCTGCCCCTTTCTCCTCTCCTCTGCTTTTGAGATACTTATTATTCTTATGTTTGTTCTTTTCGGTGTATATGAAATTTCTCTCAGGTGTTCTTCATTTTTTTCTCATTTTTTTTCTCTCTCCTCTTCCCTGATATTCATCTCTATGATACTTTCATTTCTGAGATTTGTTCTCAGAAATATTGTCTGTTTTTCGATCATTCCATGGTTATTTTCAATGCATGGATTATATTTTTTTCCTCTAACATTTATTCTGCATCTTTGTCGCTTCAATCTACTTGGTGAAGTAGTGTTATGATCAATCACTTTTTTCTTTGAGGTCTTTCATTTGCCAATAGGTATTTGATTATATCACATTCAGATTTATATGACTAATATTTTGAATTCTTTATCTGTTAGCTGTATCAATATAAGTGAGTTTATTCTCTAGGAAGCTCCTGGTGTCTTCCTTTCTTTTGGACCATGCATGTGTTACATAATGTATATTTTGTCATGGCTTTCTTCTCTGACTTGAATTTAACCCTGTGACTTTCTTTTTCTTTTGATTTCTTCCTGTAAGATAATTAAGGTTGGATTTCTGCTCTATATTGCTTCATCTGAGCCCCTTTGTGTCCTGGTTAATGACTGATGACTTTGACAAGGGTTGTTCTTTTATCTATCTCTCTCTCTCTTTCTCTGGTTGTCACCTTGATTACTGATGTTTTTATGTGTGACCCAAATGACAGCAATAAATACCTCAGTGCAGGTTTTCATTAGTTACGGAAATAATTTGCATTTAAGTGCTTTAAATGTTTAGAAAAATATCTCAGAATATTCTTATTTCAAAACACAAATTTCATATACACTTTAAATATATATTTGAAAGTGTAATAATTGATTTACTTAATTAGATTATGACTTTAAAAAGAAAACAATGTCTAAATTTCTTATGTTTCTTTTACATTTTCCTTCTAAGTCATGATATCAAATGTTAAACTGTCAGAAATCATGAATTCCATGTTTTACTTCAGGACAAAAAGTGCTGCTTCTTTCAACTTTATTCAAATGTATATGTTTTTACTGAAGCATATATACCTCTTTATTACTAATTCATTCATAATTTTGTCACTGTCTTGTGTTCTCCAAAGTTTGTTTGGGTTTGTCTGTTCATTTCATTACATTACACATATGAATGAAGTCATCCTGTATTTCTTTTTTTCTTTTTGACTCATTTTGCTTAACATTATCCACTCCATTTTAATGCAGATTGTTGCAAAGGGCACAATTTCATCTTCTTTTAAAAAAGATACATATAATTCTGTTGAGAATATACACCAGAGCTTCTTTATTCAGTCATCTATTGATGGGAATTTAAGTTGTTTCATGTATTTGTTATTGTGAACTGTGTTTCTATAAACATTGGGGTGCAGAAATATTTTTCCAATTACAGATATTTTGTCCTCTGGGTATATTCCCAGAAGTGGGATTGCTGGATCAAATGGCATATCCATTTTTATTGTTTTAAGCAATCTCCATAATGTTCTCCAGAAATATTACACTAAACTTACATTCTCATCACCAATATAGAAGTAACCCTCTTGATCTATACCCCCTCCAACACTTATTTTTTCTAGTCTTCATGATGTAGGTCATTCTCACTAGTGTAATGTGGTAACCCAATGTAGTTTTTATTTGAATTTCTTGATAAAGAGATGTAGAACATTTTTCATGTGTATGTGCATCATTTTTTTGTAAGTTCATATTCAGTTCATTTTGAGTCAGTCATTTGTTTTTTATGGCTTAGGTATGTGAACTCTATATATTTTTGAGATTAAATTCTTATTGATGTATCTTGTGTGAATATCTTCTCTAACTTGGTGAGTTGTCTTCTTTTAGTGGTGGTTTCTTTCTCTGTGTAGATGATTTTTAATTTGGTATAGACTTATTATAAAGTTTTACTTGGTTTTCTTTTGCGATAGCTATTCTTTCCTCCAAAGATCTCTTTGAGACTGAGATTGTGAAACACTTTTCCCAACATCATCTTCTAACTATGTTATTGTTTGAGTCTTATATCTGATCTTTGGTCCATTTTGAGTTACCTTTTGTGTATGGCACTAATGAGAAATCTAGCATTGTGTTTTTGCAGGTGTCTGTCAAGTTTCATTTATTAAATAGAATTTCCTTCCCCATTGTATAATCTTGGCTTCTTTGCCAAAGATTATCTGTCCATATGTGTGTGACTTTATTTCTGGGTTCTTAATTTTATTCCACTGATCTGCGTGTCTGTTTTTGTTCCAGTACCATGGTGTTTTTATGATAATTGCTTTAGAGTATGATTTGAAGTCAGAAATATGACAAGTCCATATATTTTTTCTAAACTTCTTAGGATTGATTTGCTATTTGAGATTTTCTCTGGTTCCATACAAACTTCAGTTTTGTTTGTTCAGTTTCCTTGAAAAAAATCACATAATTTTTTATGGAAATTGCATTAAATTTATATCTTGCTTTGAGTAAGATGGTCATTTTAACTAAATTAACTCTTCCAATCTGTTAGCACAGAATGTGCTTTTATCTCTTGGTGTCTCTTCTATTTCTTTTAATGAAATCCAGTAGTTTTCATTGTAGAAATCTTTCACATACTTTGTTAGATTTATTCTCAGGTATTGGATAATATTTTGTACTATTGTGATTGGAATTTCATCCTTAATTTCTTTTTCTACTACATCATTTTTTAATATATAGAAATGCTACTAATGTTTCTTATCGATTGTACATTCTTCCACTTTGCTGCATTCATTTATTGTTTTCACCAGTTTTTGGTGGTCTTTAGGATTTTCCATGATATCAGGTCATCCGTAAATCATTATAGTCTTATTTCTTCTTCTCCAGTTGGATTACCTAAATGTTCTTTTCTGGTTTTATTGCTCTTGCCAGTATTCCAATTACTCTGTCACTTAGTAAAGGTGAGAATGGGCAACCTCAGTTGTTCCAGATCTTAGGGGAAAGGCTTTTAGTTTTTTACCAATATGATGTTTGCTGTGTGTTTGTCATATATTGTTTTTATTATTTTGATGTATGTGCCCTCTATTCCTATTTTCTCAAGGTCTTTTTTTTTTTTATCATGAATGAATAATGAATTTTGTCACTTTTTTTCTACATCTACTAATAGTATCATATTATTGTCCCTGTGATTGATTTGCTTACATGGAATCTTTGTTGCATCTTTGGAATAAATCTCACATGATCATGGTCTGTAATTTTCTAATGTGCCATTGAAATTGGTTTGTCAGGATTTTGTTAAGGAGTTTTGCATCTATATTCATAATTGATATTATCCTATAGGTATTTATTCTGTGTTTATCTAATTTTGGAATCAAAGTAATATTGGCTTCATAGAATGAATTTGGAATTTTCCCTCTCTTCAACTTCATGGAAGAGTTTAAGAATGTGGGGGTTAGTTTTTCTTTGAGTATTTTGTAGAATTTGCTAGTGAAGCTATCTTGACATGGGCTCATTTTTTGAGGAGGGGAGGATATTTTATTACTGCTTCTATTTCTCTGTTTTTGATTGGTCTGTCTAAGCTGTCCATATCTTGCTGGTTCAGTTTTGTGAGATTATAAGATTTTAGAAATCTGTCCATTTCTTCATAATTGACAACTTTTTGGCATGTGACTTCTCATGATAGTCCCATGATCCTTTGTATTTTTGTGATATCTGTCTTAATCTCACCTCTATCATTTATTATTTTTACTGTTAGTGTTTCCATTGTTTTCCTTTGTGAGACTAGCTAGGGTTTTATCAATTTTATTTTTTATTATTTCAAAGAACCAGCTCTTGCATTCATTGATGTATTGAATAGCTCTTTTATTTTTAATTTAATCTATTCCTACTTTGATAGTTATTATTTTATTCTGCTGATTTTAAAATATTGATTGCTCTTCCCTTCCTATTTATCTCAGATGATTGGTTGGGTATTTGATTTTAAATCTCTCCCTTTTTTGGATATGTGCTTAGATATCTTTAAACTTATCTATCAGAACTGCTTTTGCTGCATCCCACAAGTTCTATTAGTTTCTTCATTTTCAGTTGCTTCCAAATAAATCTTAATTGAATCTTTCAATTTGTTTATGACCCAGGAGTTATTTAGGAGCATGTTGCTCAATCTACACATCTTTAAGATTCTTGCAATTTTCTTGTTGTGGTTCATATATAATTTTACCCCCTTGTGGTCAGAGGAGAATCTTTCTATACTTTCAATTTCACTGAGTTTGTTCAGATTTGTTTTCTGTTCAGGATGTGTCTATTCTTGCAATATTCATGTCCAATAGAGAAGAATGTATTATTTCTGTGTTGTGGTAGAACACCCGGTATATGGCTGTTAAGTCCATACTATCTATTGCTTAATTTAGGGTGCTTAATTTTTTTGCAGTTTTTCTGCCTGGGTGATCTGTTGACGTAAGTGGAATGTTGAAGTTCCCTGCTATTATTGTGTTACTGTCAAAGTCTGCCTTTAGGGTAGTGACTGAAAAGTAGGTAGGACTTTATTATTGTCATCCAAACCTTTGTTTTCTTTAGGTTTTCTCTTTCTGATATTTCATTTCTAATTTCTTTTTATTTGCTTTTCCTTCTGTATAGTTTTCTGTGTTGGTTCTTTCAATTTTATCTATTTATCAGCTGTGCATATTTTTAGAATTAGGTTCTGTGACTCTCATGTGGATTTTAGTGCTCAATGACAGTATTTTTGAGTTGATGCCATATCATATTTATATATCTATGCAGATTCCGTGATTTTTTTCTTTTAGTGTTTTTATTTTTATTCTCTCCTGTTGGTTATAGCTTTATTTCTGCTTTTGATTTCCTTTTTATCACCATTCTTGGGTGTTTGTGGATCTCCAGTATTTCTCCTTGGAATTTCTTCATTGTCTCTGTTTCCTAAGTGAGGTATTCCCACTGATCTCTCATATTTTTTTGAGATCTTCCAATTATCTTTGTGTAGCTGTGTCTCTTTTATTTCGTTTATGACTATTTTTTGTAGTTTTGTGTTAGGTTGTCTCAATCAAAATCAATGGAGTTCTTCTCCGGAGAATTTCTGGCATCTTCTCTTTTATCCATTTGCAGTTTTGTTTTGTTTCATTTTTTTCTGTAGAGTATGACTTAGATTTTGGCATGGTTTTCTTCTGAATTTATCACTGTCTTTACTTTAGATGTTTTTCCTTTATGCATTTGTTGGGTCCTTGTGTGCTAATTCTAGTCATTTGGCTTCCGTTGCAGTGGAGCCAGTTCTGATCTCTAAAATGCTCTCTTATGTTGAATCACTAAGTCTGGATATGGTGGTACCAAATGGCTTCTGTTTGTTTAGAATCAGTTCCAGTCTTGCAGATCAATGATAGGAAACTTTCCAGTCCAATGATCAAGTTCATAGGAAGTGCATATGTACTCCTTTAAGCATGGGAGTAGCAAGTAGTTTCTGGTTGTTTTGGGGGCTTGGAACTCACTCACCACCATGCTCCAGTACAGGAAGGTTTGTATTCTAGTCCCCTTTATTCCTCTAAGCACAGAAACTAATGCTTGGGGACAGGGCACACTCTCTCTCTCTCTCTCTCTCTCTCTCTCTCCATCTCCCCAGTGAACAATTTCACAATCAGTCCCTATGAGCTCTGTCACTGGGGAAATGACATTCAGTCAAGACAACACTCTCGTGCAGGAAGATTCATAAATAGGTGTCCTGTGTTCTCCTGAGCACAGAGATGGAACTTCTTGTGATGGTGTTGCCTCTCTGCAACTCTTCAGCCTTGAGCAAGTCTAAATGCTTATATTTTAAAATCATACTGTTTAGTTATTTAATTATCTTGGTAGTCTCACTTTATACAGGTCTCATTTTTCTTAAAAAATGCAGTTAATGATATGTCAACAGTTTGTATGAACTTATAAATATATTTCAAATAAAATATATGATGATGTACACAATTATACAAATTAATGTGATAACAAATGAGCAACAGTTTTTTGTATCTTACATTTATGTTTATCATGGGTTTTCCTATTGCTTTTAAACCAAGGCTATAGGAGAATCCCTAACTGAGATCTTGCTGTCACAGAACATAGGAAGCAGATAAGTGTGAAAACCATACAATGTCTTCTATAGTATGTTTATGAGAGTTTGCATGTATATTTTTTTTGCCAAATTCAATCACAGAAGATATAATCTTCCTTCTAGGGGAAGTCACATAGGTTATGGTGCATTATAAGAAGCAACAGAAAATATTTTGAAAATAATATAAATGACTGTGCATAATCAGCAAAAGTATTTAACCACTTTATTATATTTAATACTCTGTAATATATAGATTAATTATATATATATATCATAAAATGTTTTAGTTTGCTATCTCAATTTTTCAACAGAAAACAGGAAATCTTAAATAAAAACAAAAGCAGTGGTGATAATTGTGAAAATCTATCTTCTAAATTGACATTGTATGGCATATAATTTGTGACTAAATAATACTGACAGGAACTTTATAAATGGCCCTAATGCATAAGAAATGTAGACATTAAAACTCTTAGCTATGAAATGTTCATCTTTCAAATTCCTGAATTTTAAAAAAGTACAGTTATAGGTCATGTCTGTAGTGTTTTGCAAAGCATGCACTGTTTAATCTACATGCAATAATGAGAAGAAGTGGTCAGTTGACACATATGTGCAACATATAAATGGAATTTTGGTAATTTAGAGTCTAAAGATTTTTCAAATGAATTGAGGCAAATAGAATAGTGAATGGGCCAAGGAAACAAAAAAAGACCCACCAGCTAAAAAATTTGCGTTATCTTCATCATCCTTTTGTTTATATTAAAGATGGGTGGTTCCCATCGAGTTGTGGTCTAAGGACATTCGGAATCATCTCTTCTGCTTTTTCTACTCCTATGCAGGTAACTTTACATAAGGTTACCCTTATGCACTGAAACGAGAAAATACGTAGTATGTTTTACTCTATGGGAAAATATGCATTGCCTTCTGGAACAATTTTCATCTGTTTATGTTTATTTTCCATTCTGCTTCATCAAGATTTCTCTTAGGGCTTCTAATTTTATTTCCTTCGATTAGACCAAATAGTATATCAAGCACACCTTATGTTTAGACTCTAAATATCCCAAAAGACTTGATTTATTTTATCAAACTGTAATGACAGTTGTTCACGCTGCATTATGTAATTTTAAAATGAAAAATTACATTAATGCAATTCATCAGGAAAAAGATTGTAGCAGGAAAGAAAGATTTGCTGCACACAACTTTTAAATACAGCTTTTTTGTTTGCTTGAATACACTCAGCTTCAAATGAAATGCTAAAAACTGCCTTCAAATTGTTTTGTATCATGTGGTGCAATAATTTCAAGATGTCTTCAATAAATTTGCTACTTACTTTCACATGTAAGCAGCTTATTTTCTGAAACTTAATAAAAATAATGATATCAATTATTTCTGTTATATATATGTGTGTATATGTAATATATATTATATATATGTATATATATATATATATATATATATATTCAAACCACTGCTTGAACTGGCTGGTTTGGATCACATGATCATTACAAATAAGTTATTCACACAAATGATGGAAGTACCTCTATACAAATAATCGCTACCCCAGGAAATGAACATGAAACAAACTTTAACTGAATACGTGCTAATTGAAGATATATGAAACTAAAAAAAAAAATGTTATGTTGAGAATGAAGAGAGGAAAAATCACACAAGGCAGTCAACCAGTAATATTCATTCTAACATGCTTAATTTACCTCTTTATTTTCCACTTATAGCCTGAGTTTTGTTTTAAAGACTTCTGTAGAAGAGTTACGCTATATAAAATATATTAATTCAGATAATCCATTGTGTCAAACCTATTAAGAAAAGTTTAATGGGCTATATTTTCATATTGAGTGTATCAGATTTCTGTTGAAAATAACTTTCATAAAAGAATAATTCTTCAACCTATTTTTCTGTATCAGAGGAACATACATCTTTGAAAATAGTATGAGTCATAGTTTTCAAAGAAAGAAAAGTGGAAACCTATATATAACAGCGAGATTAAACAAGTTGCAATTTCTGCAATGACAGTGATGCACACTTCGTAGAGTTTTTTTCTTGTGTTTCATAAAAAACACTAGAAACTATCTAGACTAGTTATATAATTTGCTTCTTGCACTATATGGATTATGTCAAGAAAAATAAGTCAGAAGAGCATATTCTGAATCTTTTCTATACTAGATATGTTCAGAGGTTTCTCATTATTTGGAAATGCATACTATAATTTACACTTTATGTGTGAACATTGTACACATATAAAAGACAACACTTTCCCAAAATGTATTGCTAAAATGTTGTGGAAACTACAGATAAAATATCTTAATTAAAATTCAATGCATAATGTGACAAATGGACTATATGAAAGCAAGCTTATTATTCCAATATTTCAATGTTCTTCATTTAAGTCTATGAGTTAGAGAAGAGCAGAAGGTATTATGAATTCCATTTTGCAAATAAGCTCATATATGTTAAGTTCACAAGACAGGTATGGGATTAGAAAAATCCTGCTTTATAAAGTCCGTTATGATTTCCACCAAAAAAAGGAAATTTATGATGCAATTGATTTTATTAGATTTTCAAAAATCTAAAGTGTCATAAAGTGACATAATTAATGGTTCCAGCTTATCAAAGTGAATTCAAAGAAAAACATTTTACTTTATGGGGTCCATATTTTATTCAATAATTTTCATTATATTGGTCTCTTTATTGATAATTTATACAGAAAATTTTCATTAAGGAGATTTAACAATATGGATAAAAGGCATAAAATTAAGGTACAACTATGAAAATTTATTACATGTAGCTAAAGATCAAATGGAAAACATTTTGGTGATTTTTTTATGCTGTCTAAATTTGTAATTGAATGGTCTCTTTAAAACTGATATAGCTACTATACATGCAATTGAAATATTTTTCATTTTAATGAAATTTTTAAATCATCATATCTATGAAGCTAATATTTATGATATTAATTGTGTATTTATATTAGATGACCTATACCAAGGAATGTTATTATCTTTAATTTTCCTATGCCAGAAAGTGGTGCATTATCTTCTGCCTTGGTCTTCACATCCATAAATCATGGTGTTATTTTGACTGTTGAATTGCTTTTAAATTCACCCATCCCTCCTGTCTTTATAGTCACTAATTAAGTTCTGATCAGCATCATTGTACTCTAGGTACACATCTTCATTCAGTCAAGTTTCGTTCATACTGAATTTAATCTCACTGATAATTAATAATCTTAACTTTCCTTATTGATACTGAGAGTAACATCAATTAATGCTTATGGGAAATTTTAAATTGATATCTAAGAAAATGTATACCAGTTTTCAGCACTCTTCATTCCACATTAGACAAGTATATAGCATTATTTATTATTTGCATTAGGATAATTTATTGTATTAATACACATTAATTCTTCTGTTTTCAATGTTTATTAAGGGAGTATGAAAATAATCATATTAATCCAAATATTTTTGTTATTTTCTAATGTAATTTTCTTATATTTTAAAAATAATTTTTATTGAAGTAACCAATTTAAATGTCTTATAGTTTTACTATCTACCTGTCTACCTCTATTTTTGTGAAGGATAAGTGTTTAGAATATTTTATTTTCCAGAATAGCCTCAGTTTTGTCCCAAGTTTGAGGAGGAGACTTATGGAAATCAATACTAAAATATCTTAATGACTTTTATATCCTGAATGTAGTTGTTTTAATTGAAAATATGGATGACAGCAAGTCTTAAAGTAAGTGCTCATTGCTTGACATGCAGCAGACAAATTGGAAATGCATGCAGTCATTTCTTTCTCCCTCTTTAATCAAGGAGATTATTCAGGGACAGCGGTAGAGATATAATTTAATATAAATGCTAGGGTAGACATATGAAGGGAATATGGAAGGTCAGTAGCCATTATTTATCCAAGTTGTTGGGAGATTCCAAAGCTCCTTTCAGAGTAGTTTACCCTTATTTTGATCCAAGGTTTTATTTTGTGGTGCACTGATTATTCACATTAGGGATCGTCTTATTGATTGCTTTTTTGCTTGTCTTCTGTTCAAAGATATTGATAGACTAAAACTGTAATTGATTGTACTCTTTTTTCTATGAAATGATTTTTTAAAGTTTCTTTGACAATATTACAATGAAATAATTACGTATAGTAATCTCTTTATTCTTTATTTCCTTTTTTCATTCAGACTAGAAATTGCATGCATTGCTTTCTGATCAAGAAATCGTAAGTTATTGGTCAATAGTTCACATACATGCTATGACAAGTCCAGTTCCCATTTAAAAATGTACTGTGATTTTTCAGGCCTGACCATAGGCAACTACAATATCTTTACCTGACAGATTCGTAAGTCTCTGTACTTGAAATTCTCTGCCTTGGTCCTCTTCAAATGTCTCTGCTCAGAGGTTCTTGGGATGAAGTTTGGGGGAACCAAATACACTTTTGAATACACTTGAATACACTTTTCCCCACCTGAGTCGGTATTCAATACCTTACCACATCTACATCTTCTTTCCGTTGTCTTTTCACATATACAGGGTTGATAAAACTGCCAGACCCTTTAGTTTGAGGCTCCCTAAATAGTGAAAGGATTCCCACATCTGTGCTGATTCATCTGACCCTAACCGGTGTACCATTTCATGAGAGAAAAAAAAAAAAAGCATATCAATTCATTCTTTGGCTTTAGAATCCTGCTTATGTATTTCATTAAGTGATTAAAAGATGAACTTTTCCATTTTGACTAAATGCTTTAATTGACAACTCTAACAATGGCTTTCCAGATGAACTTTTGATACACAAAACATGCAATTAAAACAACTTAATTTCATTTACTAAAATGGCACTAACAGAGGGTACAGGTTTTATAGTCATGCATATAGGGAAAAAATAAATATATTTTGATCTTTTAATTTAATGGTAGATTGCCTTCATATGCTATTATAACATATAAATATCAGAATCACTATTGTTTAATTTTTTTGTTGTTGAGGTAAGTTTGATTTATGAAACAGTGCAACTTTTAGATATGCAGGTTCATTCATTCATCAAATTTATAATAATGCACCATGCCTATCACCAAATTTCTAATAATCCCGTCATTAAGCCCATTTATACCCACTACCCTTTGCTCTCACCTCCCACCCCCACTGTTTGTTTTTCTAATGTCATATATGTAAATAATAATAACTTGTATAATTTAGTTAATAAAAGCGATACAGTATTTTCTAATATGTTTTCATGCTTTCTGAATTTTTATTCCACCTAAAATATTTGCTCTTCATTTTTTTACTTAATTTAAGACATCAGGTATGCAATTTTTGGAAATTAAAAATTCCAGTTATGTAAAGTAGAAAATGTTGATTCATTTTTCATCTAGAATTAAAATTATGTATATTTTTCTCCACTTTCTTAGAAAGGTTTACTTTTTTGTATTTACTTCAGAATTTCTTTTTCATAAATTTATATTCCTATGCATACCCATTTCCTTTTTTTCTACTTCTACTTACACATCTGTTCTTAAAAAGTGAGTTATATTTAAAGAGGGATTATTTGTCTTAAAAAAGAGAGCTAAATTCAGTTTTTTAAGAATTCCCAAGTCACTCTGTTTTTTTAAAGAATATCTGGCCATTGGCCCATAACCAAATTATCTAATTTTTTTGTATCTGTTTTCATAATATTAGCCCTACATTCAAGTTTGTGTGAAAAACAAAAATATATACTTTTATTAACTCTTTAGGAAATTCTATGTTTAATGAACATGCAACATAATCAGTTTTCTTTTGTTACAGCAATTTTATTTCTAAATATTTAGTTGTGAAGCTCAGTCACAAATTTCATTTCAAACTATATTGACTATAAATATTTACACAACTCAGTTATAATACAACTAAGTTGTTAAAAAAGATGAAATCACCATTTGCAACACCAGGAAAGAAGCTAAAGTTAACTATGCTTACTCAGATAAGTCAGAAGGAAAAAGACAAACATTGCATGATTTCACTCATATGTTTATATAAAGAAGTCAAACTAATGAACCAAATTAAACAAAAACAGACTTTTAGTCTTCCCAACCGAATTAGTGGTTACTAGATGGGAAGGAGGGAATGGGCAAATCAGGTAAAAGGGGTCGATTACATGACATGTCAGTAAACAATTGTATTGTTTGCAGATTTTGATTAATGTTGATAAATACTTTAAACCTATAAAAAGTTGTGATTCTATTCTCCTTCAAAATAGAAAGTAAAAATATGTGTAATTATTTCAGACCACATATAGACACAAAAGATTATATAGACAAGTGGGTTAGTATAAAGTCAACAACTTTGAAGGAAGAATAGATCAGATTTCAATTCCTGATTGCAATTTACTTTTACTATATCCTTAGACAAGTCAAATATTATTTTGTTATACTTTTTCTCATATATTGATACAGATTTTATAGTTCTATTAAGAATTAAATAATAAAATGTATGAAAGAACTAAACTTTATAGCCTATTATTAATATTCATTAGTTTGACTTCTTTATATAAACATATGAGTGAAATCATGCAATGTTTGTCTTTTTCCTTCTGACTTATCTGAGTAAGCATAGTTAACTTTAGCTTCTTTCCTGGTGTTTCAAATGGTGATTTCATCTTTTTTAACAACTTAGTTGTATTATATAAAAAATGAAATCTGCTACTGTTAGTTTTAGCATTGGCATTTCTGAATTACTGTTTAAATTTTAAACCTTTTAACATTTACGTCTGATAGCAGTGATTATTGTTCACAGTTATAAATCTTTTAAAAAAAGCTATATGAAAATTAAACAAAGAAACAACTATAAAGTGAGCTTGAATTAGCAATATTGGTTTCCTTTTTTATAAGGAAAGTTATAGGCAAGAATGAAGCATTCAGGAAGATACAGTAGAGAAAAATACTTTTATTCATTTTATTGTTGTTCATCTTGGTTGTTCCCTTAGTCTTGGGATGTGAACCAAGGTCCCTGGAATATATGTGGACTATGTTAGTTGGGAAGTGGTGGACCTAATTGCTACTCCACCATGGCATGTCTGGTTTACTTTTATATGCTCACTACATTAGTTTACTAGATAAGTAAGCAGATACTAATGTATACATTTGCAGAATGTCAATCTGTGTGATTTTTTTCTTCAAAGTTTATATTCATTTCAATACTATTCTCTATCACATATAATCAAGCTGCAGATGAATACCACTGAATGATTTTTTAAAAAAGTAACAATGATAGGCTTTTATAATTCATACTCATTATTCACAGGTGCAATATTATTTTAATGAATTACAGCTTTGGGGTTTTAGAGAAAAAGCATATTTAAAATCCAGATGTGGGTTTTCAATAGTATTGCAGAAAAATAATGACTGCTCTTTAACTTTACAACATAAAGACTTAATGAATAGTGACTATTACTTGCTTAAATTTCTGTATTTTGAAAGATAATCCAAAGATAAATTTGTACATCTGCTCTATCCTGTGCATTTACTAGAAGATAAGGCTGTTTATAATATTTAATCACTGGTATTTATCTAAGTCCTCTTTACTAAAAAATCTATGACTACTGACTTTTTAATCATCTAATATATTCAAAGTTGCTCAAACAGGAAAACATTTCAGGAACTCAAACTATTCCAAGGGAGCCAAATTTATCCTAAATCATACCACTGACATAGAACATTGAGATAATCTACTTTATATAATTAATCACTAGGGTAACTGATGATAAAATTTTTTAGTGAAATTGTAAGTTACAGAGTAAGTTAGTAACAGAAACTTTTAATTCTCCAGTGTATTTTTTATCTTTATAATAATGATAGATAATTTATTATTTTGACATATAACATGGTATTTCCACAGATAAACCAAATTGGAAAAGACTTGTAATGTCTCAATATCACTGCATTTCTTCACAATTCTAAAGAGATACCAATAAAATGGAAATATAATTTAATATAATTTCATTTGAATTTAGTAGTTTAACATATTTAAAAGGCAGCATGATTAGAAGAAAATACAGTTGAACTAATAGGAAGGCAAAAGAAATGAACGTGCACTAGGAAGAAAATGCAAACTTCTGGTAGATTCCCTGTGTAAATCCATTCCAAAGTAAGGTACAGAAGAGAAGGGGTACATACCTAGTTTAGTACAAGGAGTCCATAGATAGAGAAAAATAATTTTGCAATGAAGTGAATAATATGTAGAAGGATAGCTTAAGCAATATCTTTACATTTCCTTAATTAGCTATTTTTCAATCTCATGTTATACAATATTTACTATTTGATTGTTTCTTTTAGAGCATACAGTTTTCCAGATTTTAATTTTTATGCAAATGATTTCTATTTTTTCTAAAATTGACTAAAGGTGTTTTGAAATTCTCCTTTTTCTGTAACATTGACCCTTCATATTAACTCAATTATTCATGATTTTCTTCTGTTTACTTAATGTTAGCACATAAGAATGATTTTAATGTCAGAGAAATTTCAATATGAAAATATTGTTCATAGGTTTTTCTTCCTGTTGGTTCTTACTGTCCACATGGCTTTTGGAACAAGTACAATTTCAAGTATAGAGCTAATATGTTATTTATTGTGTTTAACGTCTATTCCAGATTTTTTTTGTTTTATTCATGACATATCTTCTGCATGACATTGAATTCCTGCCACTATCATCTTACTAAGAAGATAGTTTTATATTCAATAATATAATTAATCTACATTTCCCCTTCAATACAATTTTTAGTTGCAGACTATTTTCAGGATTACTTCCTTCTAATAACCAGAGGTAAGGTTTTATACACTGATTACTTCTTTATTCAGTCATGTAATGTTGTCAAAATTAGGCCAAATAGGTGTTTTATTGGATAGCTTATTTATGAAACATAACTAACCATGAGCTAGAAAGTTCTCATGCAACAGAGATGTAGTTCTCTTTCAGGATAGTATATTTATACTTTTGTAGAAATTTTTGTTTCTTTTGTTTTGCTTTTAAAATTATATACTAAATATGATTCTTCACTTCTGTTTTCCCCTAAGTGATTATAATAGTCAATATTTTGTTTTATGGCTTTCCCTGAATATGATTAATCAAAATTTATTAAGTCATTTGACAGAATGTTAACCACTTTGAATAGTTGAAGTGTTTTTACCTTTCTTTTTCTGCTTTCAAAATTATTTCAATAGAACATGGAATTTGACACACCCTGGTGGACTGATGATCTAATACACCCAGAGAGAAGTCCTACATGCATTCCAAGGTCCCAGGTTCAAGTCCTGGGACTTTGGGTGGGGGGTTGAGGAAACAATATAAACTAGATAAAAACGAAAGTAAAGTGTTTCTTCATCCTCTCTTTTCCTGCTTGTCTGCTTACTCGTGTTCATTCATACCTGCACATGGAATTGGATAATTCTGGCTTTCCTAAATTTCCTTCATTCTGAATGGAAGGAAATTGTTCTAAAATTCTTTAATAAGATAGGAAATATTGCCCTCAATTTTTAGGTCAAAAAGCATGTTAACCTCATTCACTAAGGAACTTCTATATAATACATACTATGCCAGGCAATGAATATGAAAAAAAAAAGAAGTTCTCTGTCTGCCACATATAACATGCTATTTGCAAGGATAAACAGTATTGAAAAATATTTAATATTCCAAAATAGCTATTTCTAACTAAGGCTTTTAACAAATGTACCAATGTGAAGGAAATATGATTTATTAAAATTTCTTTTGAATTCACAAATTTGACACATTTAAAAAGCAACATGATTTTTAAAAACAGTTAAACCAATAGTAAGGGGAAAAAGATAAAGTGTTCTTGAAAAGGAATATATCTAGCTATTATCATAGATGTCAGGTGTATTTCCTGGATGGTAGAAAACAAAAACAAAAGCAATACTGATCAATAATAGATGAAATATTATGGGGTAGGGGAAATGTCTACAAACATTTATATATTTAGACAACTAAAGATAATGAGATCGTTATAACTTAAATGCTCCCCTCACTTCCTTCTGACTATTCCTTCAGTGAGGGCTTTTGTGATGCTTAATGTACATAATGAAATACTACTCAGCTATAAAAAAGATGAAAATTTGTCATCTGCAGCTATATGGATGAAAATCAAGATGATTATACTAAGTGAATTAAGTCATAAAGAAAAGGATATATACTAGAAATTTCACTCATAAGTGGACTATAAAGAAACAAGGGAAATATACAAATAAAATGAAAACAAACCCTTAGACTCTGGCAACAACAATGGGTGATGCCAGAGAAGAAGGAGATGGGACCTGAGAAGAATGGGTATGGGCATCAAATCGATGGTGGTGGATGGTAATGAGAACTTTGGTGGTGAGTGTGGTCTTAAGTACACCGATGGAGGTTTGAAGCTTTGCCCTTGAACTTAAGTAGTATTGTAAAACAATGATACTTCAATAAAAAAAGGGAATCAGAACAGCTTTTTTCCCCACAAACTTCCTCCTCCTTTTCTATTTCTGCTCTTTCACAGTATTTCCATGATCTAAACATGCTATAAATTTTACTTATATATTTCACTTCTTATATCTACTTCTCTGTAATATATATGCTCTACAAGAAAAGCAATTTTGTATTCACTGTCTTGCAAT
This sequence comes from Solenodon paradoxus, assembly GCA_004363575.1. Lineage (NCBI taxonomy): Eukaryota > Metazoa > Chordata > Mammalia > Eulipotyphla > Solenodontidae > Solenodon > Solenodon paradoxus. The sequence continues at coordinate 2,102,878 of RJWH01000037.1, forward strand.
TTTTGTTTCCAATGAGATACATTTAAAATTTGTTAACACTACAGTATATTTTGATCTTTGTGTTATAATTCTTACTATTTAGTCATTTTAGCAACAACGTTTTCATTTTTCCTGCCACAAAGTTTGAAAATAATCACATTTTCAAAACCTGCAGAACACAGAATGTCACAAAGTTGATTCAAACTCTAGAGAATTATAAGCAAATCATTTAAGTTAAAAAGATTATAAAATTATCAATTAATTTTAAGCCAAAAAAGAATAAAGTGAATATTGATAAGGCACGTCAAAGTACTTCTTGAGTTCCCATAGACATAAATTAGCAAAGCCAGCTTAGAACCATAGATTTTCAGAAAATCAAAGAAAAGAAGAAACTTTGTGAATTAGTTTTTATAATTGTGTGAAGTTAGAGAAAAAGTAATGTTAGAGAGATGTTCCCTTTTGCTTTTTCACCTATACTTTGATTTCTTCATTATATCCATCACACAAATAGCAAGTTCAGGATCAAGCATAAATTATAATCAATGTCACTGTAACAAATTGAATGCTTATAATCTAACATGGAGAGTGTATTCTTACAATATGCTTCTTTATTATTTTATTTTGAGTCAAATATTTTGACATTGCTTGTTCTCCCAAGGTAATTTTCTTACCTTAAAAACTCTTACTTAGAGATTCATGAAGACTTCGCCTTAGCATTTCATTAATTGTAATAAAACATAGGAATTTCGGTGAAATTGGTTACAGCACTCTTTTAAACATTAGAAGAAGGACAACTTTATCTCTATAGAATATCAGCCAATGAATAATTATTAAGTTAATTTTCATCATCTCTCCTAAGTAGAGAGTAATTTCCATCATGTCAAATATTCAGAAGGCAGTTATTATTAAACTAAAATAATTATGTAAAATAGGGAGAAAAATTATAAGTAATTAGGGACTAAACAAAGATTTACATGTGACTAACTTAACATTATTCAGAATGAAACTGCAAAAGACAGCATCAATGTGATTTTTTAATGGAAATACAATAATTTGATGACAATGATGTAGGCAAATTATTTGTAAAATACATATGAATCCAGAAGTACAAATATAATTTTATAAGAGTTTTAAAAATGTTTAAGTGTCAGAGACAACTCTTTGGTCATTCTATTTTATTTTATACTGCAAATATGTTGATCTATGGACTTACAAAATATAAGTTGCTGTAGACTGAATCAGATGACTTCTTATGGGAGATGACGTCTAGGTGACGTACGAGAGAGGGACTATAAATAATTATTAAAATTCACTGCAACTTCTACTTTACTCACCTACATGAGACATAGTAAATTAAGACTAGATATTGAATGTCATTCTCTTTTAATCTTATTTTTAAAGAAAGGAAAAAGACAGTTTTTGCCATTTTTTGGTACATTAGCTATTACTAGTACTTGAATTTTAGTATTTAGATTTCATATTTTAAGAATTTAAACTAGATGTATCATTATTCATATAGTTTGAATGATAATGTTAACAACTTAATGTGTTTTAGTATAATGTGTTTGGGATTTTACCTTCCAATTTTGCATTTCTGAATGTATACAATCTGGATTCATGTATATATAAATATATATATATATATTTAATACTATTTGTAATCAGTAGATAAAACCAGAGAATGAACATTGCTCCCTTTTAAAATGTAAAAATTATTTTATTTTGAGAGATGACATTTATCCTCTTTAGTCATTCAATAAGGCATAAGGATATTCTGTTTTAAATTTTAGAGACCCTAATTAGTAAAGGGAACATAAAGTTTTGACTTTAGAGACATTGTAAAATGTTTAAAAATAATTAATAATCATATTATTTCCCTTGGTAAATTAGGTTAGATAATTTCTATTTGATACTAATTTATCATAAAATAATTTCAATCTTTAAGTAAAATTCAAATACATTTGATATATTTTTTTAATTGTTGATCAGTTTTAGGAATTAAAAAATATCAAAAATTCCAATATGTGATTGATTCAATCTATAGGAGATTGGTTGTCAATATTTTTCACAAAAGAATATTTTTAAATATCCAGAAAGATAGATCTAGCACTACTTGCTGGAATAATGTTATTAAAGGTTGAAAAGATTGTAAATGGATGTTGCTATCACGTTTTGATGATAATTACAGAAGAACTCTTTAGGAAATTATTTTTACAACTGAAATATTAAAGTGACAAATGAGCAAGAAATATATTTTACCATTTTGGTTCCAAAGGAAATCAAGAAATTATTATTCAGAGAAAGTGCAGTCATCACTGTCATTAATTAAATTGATTTAATTGGTGTTAAAGCAATTTAAATGACACATTCAAAGTTCTTATAACTTACTCATAAAGCAGATGAAACAGAACTTTAAAATTTTGCAATATAATAAACTTAATTTTCATAGTCAGTACTTATCTTCGTGAGAGAAATATCTAAGACTTAAATAACTTTATTTAAAATAATATAACACTGCATACTTTCTCTAGTAACTTAGATTTCACCTTATCTCTTTAATATTTGCTACAATAATTCATTACTTTATGTGATAAAATATTCAAATATGTTTAATGTATTTTGCCATTATAGTATTTTATTTGCATATTGTTCATACACAAATGCATCAATTCTGAGTTAATATCAGTATGGGACACATGAAGTCATTTTTTAAAATTCTAATATGATTGTTTACTCAATGAAAGACAATAGAATACAACTGTAGTATGATTTATTCTTATCATCTTATATGGATAGATTTAATTATTATATTAATGTGTGAAGTTTTATCTATTACCTTTTAGATGAAAATGTAGGTGGTTTTTAATTTATCTTTTTTTTTTTTGTTTTTTGAAGAGTGAGCAAAAACAGCCTCAAACCCAGAATGTAAATTCCAACACTCTGCTCACACAAATGAAATTCATTAGATCTGAGTAGTCTAAATATTGTCAGTGCCATAACTCAGTCCAGGAAAATGCCCAGTTACTTAGCACAGAGTAAGGAAAGCTAAAAACTGACTTAAGAGCATGTGTGAATAGAAACTATGCTGGCGGTTGCTAACAGAAAAATCAGTGCTGTGAAAATGCACCATATCCACAAGTTCCGTTCCCAGCATCAGGTATGATTTGTTATTGCTTGCCTATAGTAAATTCCTACAAGAAATTTTTACACAGTCGTTTAACAATCTTTTTTTTATTACTGTTTTTAAAGGTACAAAATCAAAATTCATTAGTGCCACTGTGAAGATCTTAAATTCTAAATACTGAAGGTGTCATTGATTCGAATTTAAGTATGTAAAAAAAGAAGGTAAAAATATTGACCATTCATTATATTTTAAAATTAATTTTTAAGAATGCTAACCAAAGAAAAGCAAAAAATATTTCTTGTAAAGTTATATAACACATAGATGACCCAAGTTTCAATTCTGGCAAGGATATTCTGAGAGCATAAATTTTTCTTGAATGTCATTTGAAAATATTCATTAAATATTCAAATATATCAAAATGTATTAAAATAAGTATTAATAATGAAGTAAAAAGAAAATATATTCTTATTTATGTCACTAGGTTTCTTGTTATCTTCCACAAAATGTAACCATTTCCAAGTACTTGAGTGCTTTAATCATTGAATATCCATATTATTTGCATGTTACATGTATTTATATGCTAACGTTATTTATAATATTGAGGTAATATGTTTGAATTATGTTAAGTAAATCAAGCATATAACCTCTATGATATTAGGAGCTGCACATGTTCAAATATACTATGTGATTTACACTAATATGAAAAAATAGAAGTTTTCAAAAGCTATTTAGTATTATTTTTAAAAAATAGGTTTATGTTTCTATTAGTTGCCAATGAGAAAAACTCTCTCTAGCTAATTTAAGGAGAAAGTGATTAGGAAAAGTAGGAGGCATATATATATATATATATATATATGTATATATATACATATATATGTGTGTATACATGTATACATATATAGGAGAAACTGCATAAACAGATATTATCCCTCCCAGAATAATAGAGCAAAGTCATTTGAGGGAACAACAGAATCTCCCAAAGTTTTAAAGTAATCAAGAAAGCATGGCAAAAAAAAAAAAAAAAAAAAAGTAGCAGCTCCAAGATGACACTACTTTTTGCTACTCTTGAACTTTCACCCCATTATGACATTCACTAACTTAGCTAAAAAAACTTAGTGCCAGTTTAACTTCCGCACTTCTTATAACACAGTTGCAGAGCCGTGGCTCCAACATAAAATATCTGTATCAGTATTCGTCTTCAAAATCTGATCGCATTTAGTCAGTTGACCTAATCTCCATTCCACATGAGATCCAATTCGTGTAGAAGTTCTGGAAACTCAAGTTCTAACATCCCATCCTCTACGCTAAATCATGAGAGTCATGCTATCTGCAGTCTTACCACACAGATTTTTTCTCATTCAGCTTTTATGCCTCCACACAATAGTCTGCAATAATTTTAATTTAAAATCTAAATATTCCAACATTGCTGTAGAATTACCACATAGTGCTAATATCATACACTTTAATGAATATGCAAATTCCTATCTGTACTTCAGTAGCCTCAGCAGCTTTTGTCATTTTACAATTTACTTAAAATTTTCTTAAGGGGATATGCTGAAAACCTTAATAATATTTATGGATATCTGAATATTAACATTTGAGGCTGAACATTTAAAGAATATTTTCATTTATTGTTCTATAGTTAAATATATATTAGGTTTTGTTGCATAGAAATTTAACTCAGTTCTTGCTTAACTTTTATGAGTTATGTACATATTATTCTGTTTTATTTGCATATTTTAAACAGTGGAGATTTGGCATTTTGTTTCCTGTGATTGGTTTTAATTTAGCATATTTATTCCTCAGAGGAAAATAACCAGAAAGTCTAATTTTTAACAGAACGAATCTTGCCCCCAAGAATTCAACTCTGAACAGCATTTAGCAGTCCTGTACTTGCAGTGCTTTTGTAGTAGTAGAATATTATTACTGCTGCTCTTAAAATTATATTTTTAGAGTAAAAAGCTTCATGATAAATATTGCACACTTAAAATATTGAATCCCTCATAACAAAAACTTACATATGCTGCTCATTTCCTGATAATTTTCTTCATGGGGAAGAAGCAGATTATCAGTGAAAACATACCTTGGACAAAGCTGTAGTTTAGTAGGTAGTAGGACTTGATTTTCATCAAACATTTTTCTGGTTCTGTGTTAGTTAAGTATTCTGTTAATTATATCATAGCAGCAAGTAAGTTATGTGCTGGACTCTATTCTTTTTTAAATTGATTTCATTGAAGGAACATTTAATTATAACATTATTTTTAATACAATTCTATTTATTTAAAAAATCATACTCATTTCAAAATATTGAATGAATTTCTCAGTCTATGGGTATTACACACCACACCCACTTGTTGCCACCCACCACTTTGTTTCCTCTCTCCTCCAGCCTCCTCCCCACCCTACCCTCCCACCCCCGACTGCAAGATATTCCTTGGCAGACATCTCTTGTGTTCTGTGAGTGTTGATTCAATTTTACCTGATTTTGTTTCATTTCATTATATTCCACATATTATTGCAATCATCCTGCATTTATCCTTTTCTTTCTGACTTAACATGATCCCCTAAAGCTCCAAAGATTGATACAAAGTGGATAATTTGGGGTTTTTTAGTAGCTTCATGGAATTCCATTGTTTCCATGTCTTGGCTATTATTAACTGGGCTGCTATGAGCATAGAAGTGCACATGTATTTCCTGATTAGAGATTTTATATCCTCTAAGGATATGCCTAGGTATGGGATTGCTGGATAAAATGATAGTTCATATTTTTGAGTAATCTCCACACTGTTTGCCAGAGAGAGTGTACTAATTCATATTCCCATTAACAGTGAAGGAGGGTTCCATTTTTTCTATACCCACTTCAACACTTGCTGTTTCTAGACTTTTGGATATAGAGCATTCTTGAAGGTATGAGGTGGTATCTCATATTTTATTTACACTTCTCTGATGATGAGAGTTTTTAAAAATTCATTGGTTGGAATTGAAATGATCAGGTTAAAGTATATGGGGTATTATGAGTGGAAGAAAAGCAAATATAAATAGAGGGAAGGTTTTATATATTTGGAAGCAGAAGAGAAAATGGAGGAGAGATATTATTTCAAAAGATAATCATCAATAATTAAGAAAAAATGCAGGTCCAGAGAAATCTTTAACATATAAATAGAATGAAAAATCATTTCCATATGTGTGGTAAGAAAACTAAAAAAGATAAAACACAAAGACAAAACAGTGAGAGAAAGTTTAATACATTACCTTCAAATAAGCTGACTAGGATGGGACTTCTTAAATTTTAAAACCAAGAAAAAAATGAAATGTTTTTTCTTAATATCTGTAAAGATCAGCCTACAACCTAAAAGTCTATACTCACTGGGAGTTTGCTTCAAAGTTTGAGAAAGTTGAGATATTAAGCATGAGGAGGTCAATCTATATCTATATCTCTCTACTCTGTCATTTACATATTTATATATCATCACTCTCACCTATAAAAGTATTAAGAAAATTAATGAACAGAACTTTAGCAAACTAAACCTACTGTAATCTAAAAGACAATATATTGCATGAGTTTTAGTTAAATTAACAGAATTTTTTAAAAACAATTTGTTAAAAAGAGTGAAAAAATATGTTAAAGCAAGAACACCATGTGTGTATTAATATCATTTATTTAATAAATATATTTACAGCTGCATTCTTATATTTATTTATATTTACTTTTATATTCAATGAATATTAATTTCAGGGATAGTAGACATCAAACACTTGTTCAATACTAGATATAAGTATTCAATAAGAGTTATTTAAATAGCTTGTATTATAGCGAGTATTTAGGTGTGATAGTGGTAAGGAAAAAACAGGGATAAAAAGAAAATTAATTCCATAAAGAGCAATAGGCAATTCCTAAGCAGATACTGGTGAGAAATAATATTAGAGTGGTAAATAGAGCATAAAGTACTGTTACATGTTAGATTTGTTGTGCAGTTGCATCATGCTATATGCGACATGAAATTATGCTAAGGAGTTACATACTCATGGCTGTACTTGGATTTAGTAGTATAACCACATTAACTACAATGTAACCTGTGGATTGGCAAAGCCAAGAGTGTCTTCAGGAGTGCAAAAACTATCATTTTAACATCTGAAAAATCAGACCGGAATGAATCAGAGTAATAAGCAGAAAATTAAAATATGTGCATGAATTTCAAGGATGTAGAACAACAGAAACAGTCATTATTCGTGGAATTGCAAAATAGTGCAGTCACTTTGGAGATAGTTTGGTATTTTTTGCAAAGCCAAATATTCTCTTATTTTAGGATTCATCAAATGTGCTCCTTAATATTTACCCAATAGTTAAAAAAAGATATTTACGTGCTGTGCTCACAAAACATGCACAAATACGTGTTTCTAATAGTTTTACCCGTTATTGACAAAACACAGAAGCAACGAAAATGTAGTACAGTGAATGATTAAATAAACTATCATATACAAGCTATGGAAATTATCAGCCCTAAAAGAGAAATATGTTATAAAGCCACAAAAAGACATCATGGAACCATTGACACATATTACTAAGTGAAAATTGTCAGTCTGAAAAGGTTTCATACTACATGACTTGTACTGCCTGATAATCAAGAAAACACAAACTATGAATACAGAAAAATGACCAGAGGTTGTCAGGGATTAGAAAAATATGAATGAGAGTTACACAGAGAATTTGAGGGTGGGAGAAATGAGACTACTCTGTATAGTACTATAATAGTGGATGTAGTTTTTATCTATTTGTCAAAACCTATAAAATGTAAAAAAATCACGTGTAATGTGAACTATGGTTTCTGGGTGACAATGGTGTCAATTTGAGTTCATCAATTATAACAAATACACCACATTAGTGGGGAGTGTTAATAATGTGGGAGACTATTCAAGTGTGAGGAAAGTGTAAAGAAAATCTCCGCACTTTCCATTCAATTTTGCTGCTTTGAAAATATAGTCTTTTGAAAAGAAAAAAGCAATTGTCAACCCAACCTGGTGCTGACTATAGATCAGAGCAGAATCATCTGTGGGTTGGTAAAACTGTGAACAACAATGCATGATATTTTTTTAATTTTTTTTACTTTAAGGGAAGTATATTTAATTAGGAGGTCAAGAGAACTTAAAAGAGTAATACTTAGAAGAAAAAAATCAAATGAGACAGAAGGCAAGAATATTTAAGTCTATGGCTTGTTGAAATTTTATCTATTATTATTGTCACTGTATACTCTTAATGATCTAAATAAGTAGCTGGAATATTTTATTTTCCTTTTCTTCCATCTATTATATCTAAGACATTTTCCACACTTATGCATATCATTTTTATTTTAAGGAAATTTACAGATCTTCCAGTGTACATTTTGTATGACACATGAAGAATTTCAAATGATCTGCAAGAAAGTGTTTTTTTTTCAAATATTCCAGAATTTCTTTTAGTATTTTAATATATATGTGTGTGTGTGTGTATAACATATATATATGTAGCTCAGATGTTTTCCTTTCTAAAGTCTCATATATTATGTTCCTTCTAATTTATTTGGAATAAGACACTCAGTATTTCTTTTGTCTGAGATACTTTTTTTTTTAATATGAGAACCAATATTAATGAGTTTGCTATGTAAGGGAAATATAAAGCTTTGTACTGAAGATAAAAAGAAGAATCATTCTAGTGTATCGTACAACTCAAGTCATCTCATCAAGAGGCTAAGGGTTCTGTCTAAAGAACTGTTAAAGTCTTTTGGTCTTAAATATTATATATTTGATTCATTGTTTTCAATGATATATTTTCTCATTTCCTTTTTTAAGGTAAGGATTAAGGTGAGTAGACAGGCAAGAAGAGAGGAGGAAGATACATTATTTTTTTTTTCTTTTTTATTAGCTGTTCATCTTGGTTGTTCCCCCAGCCACTGGTCTTGTATGTAGACTTTTTGCCAGCTGCACTTATTCACTAACCCACCAAGAAACACTTATACTTGTACTTTCAAGTGAATACAATCAATAACTGCAATGAAAATTGCAATAACAAAATAATAGTTTTTATTTATTGTTTATTTCTTGTCTAATATGCACTGAAATAGACTTGTAATTTACATTATTAAATCTACAAAATAACCTCATGATATAGAGAATATTTTTTTTTCCTACTTTGAAAGAGCCAACACTAAAATTTTGAGATATTAAGTCTTCTGCAACAGATCCCATGCTGATATGTGATAGGATCAGAATTCAAAAAAAACAAATCATACGAAGCTGACTCTTTTAAATATCTATATCAGTTTGGGTCTGGGAAAACACATGAGAACTTTATGTCTTCATATTACTGACATTTCTATCTTATCTTCTGTCTTCATATTCAGGCAACTTTCCTTGTCATATTTGCCAAGTCTTCAAGTTCTAAAGGATGTAAATTTTAATCCAGTTTTCAAGTTTAAATGCTGAATTTGAGATAGTACAATTAACTGAACTTGAGTCACCTAAATTATCTCTGTACCTCTTAGCTCATCTTAATAACAGTAGACTTGCTTTAAGGATTAATTAGTTGCAAAGCATTTAGAATATGATCTGGCAAACATTTTCAAACAGTTTTTTGTTTTGTTTTAACATTACTATCAACTTCACGGATTGTCTAAATAAATGACCACAAAATTTGCAGATATTCCAATGCTCATCATTAATATAGCAATGGAGAGAGTTCTATTTTTCTTTCCAAAACTATTACCACTGTAGGCTATTTTGGAAGGATGAGCTAATTACTAAAAGAGTTGACTAGATAAATGCTGTAAATCAGTAGCTTAAATGTGTAAAGCAGCATTTTATAAATCTGACAAGTGAATATTTCTAGACAGTTAAATTGATAGTAACATTTCACACTAACATTATTCCATATGAGAAAGAATGAGATGACTCTGGGCTTTTTATATGTGTCAAATAGTGTTATCCTTATCAAAAACCTGTGAGGTTCATACTGTAATTTACTCATTACATAAGTAAAGAAACTAAGGTTGATGAATATTAAATTACATTAGCATGGTCAGATCACTCAACTAATAAAGGGTAGAGCTGGGATTCTAGACAAGACCTATAACTTCACTGCTTGTGCACTCAAACACTGTGCTAATATTAACTCACCTTAAGTACGATGTATATTAAATTCTGAATAAATGTGTTAAAATAATACTTTTTTCAATAAATCTCAGGATACTAGATCCTGAAATCAACCTGACAGTATTTAACTAGAGAAAGCCTGAACTTTAATGGTGACAGCTGCAGATATAATCCTACCCACTATCTTAAATAAACTTTGTTCCTTTCTCTAAGCTATGAGGAAATGCTTCATTGAAAACAATGAATCAAGTATATAATATGTAAGGTCATAAGATTTTAAAAGTTCTTTAGGTAGAACCCTTAGGCTCTTGATGAGATGACCTGAGTAACATGATAAACTAGTAGGCTTCTTCATTTTCATCTTCAGTACAAAGTTTCATATTTCACTTACACAACAAACTCATTAATACTGACTCTCATATTTTGAAAAAAGTATCACAAATAAGAGAAATCCCAAGAATGTCTTATTCCAAATAAATTGGAAGGAACATAATATATGAGAATTTGGAAAGGAAAATATTTGAGTTACTTACATATACATATATACGTATATATATACACATATATATATTTTAATACTAAAAGAAATTCTGAAATATTTGAAAAAAGATTTCTAAAGATCATTTGAATTTCTTTATGCATCATGGAAAATTATTGCATCTATACTACAGCTAGACTGAGATCTTGTATTTAACTTCCATCTATACAATGTTCTAACTCCTTAAGAATTCAAAACAGTAGCTGGGAAAATTTCTACTCTGGAGTCTCAGCTTTTACTCCATACCATGACTTGTGTGGTTTATCAGCAGGATCTCTGAGAGGAGGCTACAGGAGCCTAAAGGAAAAACAGACAGACAACATACATATAGAAAAGTGGGGGCCAGGTGGGACACTTCTTTTCTCTCAGAGACAGTGACCATGAACCTGGTTCCATGATTTATTTTATAGAGCTAGGATACAATGAGATAATGCAAATAAAGCAAAGATTAATGCAGGTATTCAATTCTACTTCTATAATCAGGATAGCAACATTGAAGGTCAGAGCTAGTGGCTTTCTGCTGTCATCTACTTGTATCGCTGCCAACTTGTGATAACTTCTGTCCTTAGAAACTTTGCAGAAGCAGTCAGAAAGCAACTTGCTCCCAACATCTCCCTCTTTTTATTCTTTTAAATAGGCAGTGTCAATATGTGCAAGAATAATTAGTTGCTGCAACAGGATTCAGGTTCTGCCTATGGTCTCACTATTGATGATTTCTTCACCTCTTAACAGAGCTTAGTGCACAATCTCAAGCTATAGTTCTCTGCTTTGGACCCCATGCAACTATGTATGTCTTAAGTTGGCCCTCTCTAGGGCTCTTACCCATCATTGGCTGACTAGCCTTCCCACGGTCTCAAAGAATCACATTTCCGTGTTATGATTGAACTTCTAGGAGGACTGAGTTATGTTCTGCTGGCCAAGGTGAAAAGAGCTTTATGCAGTCTTGGTCTTTATTAGCTTACAAGGTCAAGAGCAAATGCTCAAATTTATAAAAACGAAAAGCAAGGAGAAAAGGAGAGCCTTATGCTTTGTGTTCCATCTCTGATTTAGTTTCTAATTGCAGGCAATGAACATGCAATTTAGGTGTGATTCAGCTTTTGTCAGACTTGATGACAGACAAAGAAGAAAACACACAAGATTAGCAAGAACATGCCAATAGTTCCTATTAGATACCAAAGTGTATGCTTTAACAGGTCAAAAGAATTAAAATCTTTCAAATCATTAAGCAGTTGTTGAACTAAATGAGCAGGATTAACTATAAGCCTTTGGCTTTCTGGATATCATGAATTTCAGTTTGTAACTGATGCAGATCAAGACTCATATTTGCATGATACCATATCCCTAAAAGATAAATCCAATCCCATTGACTATTGTTATAGTGAGCTTGAATGATGCAAATGTAAGTAAATTCTGCATGGCATCAGAGTTGTTGGTGAAATTATACCACATTTAACTGGTTTCCAAGGCTTATAACTACAGATTCTAAAGCATTTAATTTTGCTTCTTAGTTTGCATCTGTATGTTCTTCAGTGCTAAGAGCAACTGAAGTATTGTGAGCTGGGGCATAAATGAAATGAGCATCCTGAATGCTTTGTTGCCAAAGTCATAGCAGAAGTGACAGCAGAAGCAATAATAGTAATAAATGCAATAATTCCGGCTATGAGGAGCCCTGTGATTCTCTTAGGTCAAACAAGAGCTCTATGAAGTGCTTGTATTGCTAGATGACCAGCATCTTCATTCCAAGGACCTCAAAGATTAATAGGAAGCAGAACAAAAGGAAGTTGATGGACAACCAACAAATCTTGTTCATTAAATTGAGAGACACAGTTAGTCAGAGGAAGTAATTTTGACATCACCCACCACAATAAAATAGAGTGGCAAAACACAAGCTTGAAGGCTGTAAGAAAACTTGGTAAAATCTCGAGTACCTGGAATGGTGAAGTTTACCAAGCGCAGTGCAGCTCCAAGGTGCCAAATTTTCTTCTCTGTGTGATCACCATGAGTAAAAATATTACTTACAAATCTTTCAGCAGACATTAGAAAGGAATGAGGATGATCTGGATCCACTTTATGGGACCAGTCATACACTGAATAGTCAGTTCCTAGAATATTATATTCAACAGACAAAGGATAAGCCATGGAGGAAATTCTCCCAATTCTATGTTGGTTCTGTTAAGACAATAAGGAATGGTAGGATGACGTTGTGAAACTACCCATGAGATTTTAAGAAAACCCCATTTTGAGATAATCTGCCTATATTTAAAGAGAGCTCATGGACCAGTTAAATTAGCAAACTTGCCTCCATAGAATGTCTTATTTTCTTGAGTCAATTGGAGACAACCAGTTTTAGACTGAGAAGAAAGGCAAATAGAAACAGAATGACTTAAACCAGATAAGTTAAATAAAACCTCCTCAAGACTCTGGAGTGATATGAATAGCAGATCAACCTCCCATCATTCGTGTGTCATTGGTGCATACTGTAATAGAAGGACCATCCGACAGGGTTGGAAAAGCCATAGGAGGGTTTGAGAAATAAGTCTATTGAGGCTCCCCTTGGTTATTAGTGACCAGTATACTTAGCCATAGCAAGAATAGCATCATGGGTCTTCCTCAAGATAAACATGAACAGTTAAGAATTTCTTCTTTCTTCTTATTGTCTTCTCCTGAGGTAAACTGTCATACAACTCTCTCCAGTACCCAGACAGCCTTGTCACTACCTTCAGGAAAAACAAACATGTCCCCTGGCCCACATAATAACTGGATTTGGCCCATGACATTTTCCCTTGATGAGATCTTTCCATTTTACCATTGTCATGGCTTTCTGAGTCAGTGCTCTAAAATGGCGTTCAGCAGCAACTGTGCCTTGGTCATCACTTTTTAAAAAAAATTAAAGTAAAAAGAGCTGAATTTAATTTCTTGGAAGGTGAGAGTGTAAAAATCTCTAGGTCCCCCCCTTTTTGTCTTTCAGGTTGAATTTTGAGAGTTCTGTTAACTCTTTCCACAATAGCTTGACCCTGGGAATTGTAAGGAATTCCATCCTTGTGTGAAATGTCAAACTACTTACAAAAGCTTTGAAAGCTAGCACTGGTATAAACTGGACCATTGTAGTTTTGATCTGATTAGGTGTCCCCATATTGGCAAATGATGCTAAACAATGAGTAATAATGTGCTTAGCATTTTCTCTTATTTGACAGGTAGTAAAGATATAATGAGAACAAGTGTCTACAGAGACATGGACCCATCACATTTTACTAAATTCTGGAATGTGAGTAACATCCATAGCTGATTGCTGGGATTTAATGATTTAATGAAAGCATTGTGAATAATCCTGCAGTTCTCAACCTGCAACATCTGAGGCTCATAGTTGGCACTCTGACGCTATTCTACCTGCATCACTTTTGCTTTTGTTATTGCTCTGCACAATCTGGAGAATTAGCTATAAAACCTGAGATTTTACCCAAATGAAGACAGCTGTACTTGTTACTGCTCAAGCTGCTAAACAAAAACATTATTAAAAGAAAAAACAAAACAAAACTGTTGCTGCTCAAGCTGTAAAACGAAAGACTTAGCTGTTGGGGCAGAAAACAGAGCAAAGTAGGAGCTGGAGTGGCAGAACATCAAGGACATCGGGCAAAAGCTTCTGTGGGAAAGAATTTAGGAGCAGCATTCTTATAACTGTTCACTCCCCAAAGCAAGATAGACACAGTTATGTAATTAGAGAGCAGAGAGTTGCATAAGTAAATTCAATGTAACTGTAAACTTGCATTATTTTACTCATTTCTCTTAAGTCCTGCAACAACCTCCAATTTCATGATTTCTTAGGGATGACAAAGATAGGAGTATTACAAGGACTTAAAGTTTCTTGAATACATCCTGCCTTTAACTGTTCTTTTACTAACAGTTTTGCTGCTTGTAATTTATCTCCAGTTAGGTGACATCAACTCCGGTTCCTGTCAACATCTCAAAAGAGATGGTACCAGATGTCCTCGTTTACAATCTGCATTGGGCTTGCTGACTGCTTTCTTCAAACCAGTCTGATTTCCACATCATATAATCTCCTCTTCCCAAAAGGCTCTGACTAAAATGATTCATTCCTCCGGACACAAAAGATCAGATGCACGGGTCTCCACTAGAGACAGAATAAAAGGAGAAGCGAAGCGGGACCATAGATATTGCAGGATGTTTTTAGCTGCAGTGTCTTAAAGGAGATAGGGTCAAGGCATGGCAAAATCTGTCCTGGATTGTTAGGATCTGACCTCCCAATCACAGGGTACACAGAAAATTCTGTGGTGTCCTCTCCTGTTTCTGCAGCTTGTCTCAGTGACTTCTGTAAAGAAGACATTTCTCTTTATCTCTCAAGAGCTCAGATAAAATTCCTTGTGCTGACATCTTTGACTTAGTTTCATCCTTTCAGAGAGAATTTGAATAGCAGCAGTAGGCTGCCTTTGATTTTGTGAAGTTAACAAAGAACATTGCTTTATCAATTCTTCTTTTGGAGGGTCTCCCTCCTCCCCTAAGAATTCCTTTTCCTCATCAGAATTTCCAGCCTTCTTTTGTTTGCCAAATTGCGGAGTCTTTTCTTCTAGCTTTCTAGCCATGGTAGAAGGCAATGTTTCATTTTCTCCCATCCACTGACAGTCCTCAGGTGGTGCAGTGGGTAGAGTACAGCCCTCTACAACCATCATTAAAGAATCACTCCTGTCTACTGTCTTTAAATCCTCTCTCTGAGGGTCAAGTGATTCCTTACTAAAGCCCAAAGAGTAAAAGTAGTATTAGGAATACTTTGTGGACCCTCAGCAGCATAATGGTCTCTCAATTGCTGTCCTACTTTCAGCCAAGTAGACTCATTTATGGTCCCTTCCTCAGGAAACCAGGGGCAAGTTTGACATATAAAATTTAAGAAATGCTCTATTTGTGCAGTGTGAATCTTGTTGCCTCTAGCTGATATCATAGATTTCAGCATCTGCACATAGAGGGTTCTCTCCAAAGAACCTGCATTCCCCCCATTTTTTTCACCAGGTGAAATACAATACACTCCTTACAAAGTCCACTCCTTGGACTTGTCTAGTGTGTGCACACCTTCAGAAGAGGGCTCTCTGTCGAATTTTTCTTCTCTTTTTTATTTGTTTAGTTCCCCCATTCTCAGAGCCCCACATTTGGCACCAAATATCTTGACCCGTGTGGCTGATCAACAGGGTCCCTGAGAGGGGGCTATTGGAGCCTAAAGAAAAAACTGATAGACAACATTCATTTAGAAAAATGGGTGCCAGGTGGGACATTTCTCTCCTCTCAGAGACAGTGACCACAAACCTGGTTCCATGATTTATTTTATAGAGCTGGGATACAATGAGGTAATGCAAATAAAGCAAAGATGAATGCAGGCATTCAATTCTACTGCTATTATCTGTATAGCAACATCAAAGGTCGGAGCCAATGACTTTCTGCTGTTATCTACTTGTAGCTCTACTGACTTGTGAGAACTTCTGTCCTGAGAAACATTGCAGACGCAGCCAGAAAGCAACTTGCTCCCAAAAACTATAATATATATCTTCAAAGTAATGTGTTTGTTGAAACCAATGTTGATTTTTTTTTATCTTATTACCACCTTTTACTTTACTTTCAGAAAGGATTTTTATTGATGTACCTGTGCCTTCAAATATTTTTAATTCAGTGATTTCAATCTGCCATGATCTGACAGGTAGGAAATAAACAAGCAGACTATAATTGGGAGTACAATAAATACAGGTACTCACAAGCCTTTGAAAGATTTCTCATCTCTTTTGAGTTAATATTTCTTCCTCGATGACTAATAGATAATTGATGCTTTTATCAGATTTTAAATATTCCTAAACATTCAGTTTTTAATGGCATCTAACCACAAGTTAATTCTACACCAGAAATCTTAAGGTTTATTTGTTTTTAAACGTACAATCCTTATGACTTCTTAAATTTCTAGTGATTTTTCAAGAGCCCTGGTTTTTCCATTGTTTATTTCCTTATGTTTGCATTGCCAATCACAGAAATGTATGGTTAAAAGGAAAGTGACCTTGATATGTTTCTGTCTGCTTACTTGCAATTAAAAAAATCGCACTAGGAATTATTTAAATTCATGAAACAACATCTCAAGAGTAATTTTACAAAAGGTCATTTAATGGATACATGATAAATTAGTGATATTATTTCTCTATTTCAACTTATGACAAAAATTTTAAAAAAATAACATGTATTGGCTGACTTTAGCAACATCAAACCAGTACATTTTTTAATTGCTTATACTTATAAAAATAACATTTCTAATTTTATTTTATTATTCGAAAACTTGTTGTTAACCTTAGTTTTAAGCTGATGAAAAAATTATTTACTTAGACCAAAGTATTTAATTGGACAAAACTCCAGATCCACAGTTATTTGAAACTCACAGCTAATATTTTGTCTTGTCTTTCATCAATTGCTGTAATATTCCCTGAAGTAACACAGAGGTAGAAATTATAGAGAAAATTCCCATCCATTAAATACATTTTGGTACAATTAGCTCCATGAGAGAAAATTTTCCTATAAATCTATACTCAATGACCTAGTAATAATAATTATCTGAGCTTGACACGAGGAGGAACAGTGTCCTTGTTGTAAGTCTACTTTGTCTTTCGTGTCTTATGAGCTACAAGTATCTCTCTTACAACTGCTTAAAAAAAGATAATATAAGCAAGATATCTAATCTAATAAAGTCATTTGATTTCTTTATCTCAACAATGACTAATATTATTAATATAACTATATAGATTAATAAAATAGTGCCCAATAAAGCTTATTGTTCATCCATTTCTGTTCAGCTACTGATATGGATTTTTTTTCTGTAATATGTATCCTAGAGATTAAACTACCCAATATGACAAAATTATGTTAAAAAGTTGGAATAAGAATGCAAGTAGTCTACATAATTTATGTCCTTTATTTTCTATTATATCTGATTCAGGTTTATTAAATCCAAAAATTTAGTACACCTAAAATATATTAGTATTCTTAATCTTATAAATTGTATATATCATATTATTTAGTATTCATTGAATAACAATTTAAAAGACCCTACCTATGCTCTTCACCTAGAAAATGTATTTGTCAATAATAATGTTTAACCTAGTAATTAAATAAATAACTTTTTTTCTTTAAATCAGTCATTTTATTCTAGGATCAGTACTCTCATACCAGATAATTAAGGACACCTGATAAATTAAGAAATGACACAATCAGTTGCAGTTAAGTAAATAATGCATGATAACCAAAGAGTTTTGGCAAATTTTAGATGTTTTGTATTTATTATAAAAATTGAATCAAAATTATTGATGCAATCTATCTTTTCATTAACTTGTTTTAATAGCAAATAGTAAGCAGTAAAAAATGTACTTCAGTGCATCTTCCTACCTTACTCAAATAACACATGAGAACTAAAGTAATATTTAACATATAAGCAATCACAGGTATGATATGATAAATACATTACCTATATAAAGCAAAAATACTATCCATACAATATATTTTCACTTACCAGAATTGGAAGGACAAGCAGCACACTGGAAAGCTGATGACAGTGTGTTAAGGTGAGTCATTTAAGGTTGCGGTTATGTGAGGTAAAGAAAACTAGAATGTAGGAGAGAGAGGAAGATAGTCAGCAATTAATATATTATCATTTGAATCCATCAGGGTAGAGATGTCATTGAAGTCTACACTTTATATGTCTTCCTATCTTGATATAAAAGGCCAAATTTCATTGTCTGTTGTTGCTGATGCTGTTGATGTGGAAGGCTTAAATGCCACATATCACTTGACTGCTTAGCCTCAAACATTCCTCTATCATAAAATTCTTTGTAGGTGTTCAAAGGATCCTGCACACCTAATTCCTATCATGTCTTATCAAAATTAGTCATTCAGCACACATTGCAGCACTGCCAATTGTAGAGAAAATCTCACCCAAATGCTTGTGTTTAGTTCTTGAATTACTTCACTTTGGGGTCCTTTGATGTTGCCTCTGGTATTAATATATACTCTTTCCTCTTTGGGTTGTACAGTTCTTCACCATCCTATTCTACAACATGGAATGCCAAACTTTGTCAAAGTTATCTTCATCACCTTCCATTTTACTAAGTGTAGCTCCCAGGGAAGATTAAAACTATGTTTCTCACTACTCAGGATGCTTGATTGCCTCCTTAGCTGTTACCTTCAAAACAAATGCTGGAGGCCATTTCCACTTTTCATCTTTCGTTATAAAAGTAGAAATTCTCTTTGAATTGCTTTTGGTCAGCAGAAACAGTGAATATGAAGGTCTTATAAAAGCGAAGTGGCATATTTTTTTTTTAAATGAGGGTCATGAATGCATAATTTTTATACCTTTTGCTTTAAATAGATAAAACTCATGAGATCTTAAAGACATGTACTAATTCATTTAATTGTAATCATTTACTTCCTGGTTGTGAATGCATCATTTGTAAAAGAACATTGTAATATAAAAATATACCAGTATGTTTTTAAGAAATCGCAAATTGTCAGATTATTTTAAACTACGCTACTTTTTATTCTTTTAAAAATCCTCCACTGGCTAAAGCATTTGGCAATCTGATATCATCTGTTAATTCTTTAGCAAAGATAATGTGGTTTTCATTCTTAGAATTCATGAAGTGTAGCCTGACCTCTTTGCATAGGAGAATGATTGAAAAGTAAATAAAATATACATTAATATTTAAAATAATATTTAAGATATTTAAAATAATATTGGAATACATTTTTTCCAAATAGGCTTTTCTTGCAAAAAAAAAAATTATTACTCTCATAAAGTCAACTGATGATTATTTAGGTATTATATCTGCTACTATTTAAAAATGTTATGCTCTAACAAATAACAAAAAACATTAACAATCTCAATAAAATAACCTGCATGTTACAAAAATACTTAAATTATCAATAATTAAATTTTACAAAATAACAGTATATATTTAAAATGTGAAAGTAGTTTAATAAAAATTAATGCTTCCATTTGATGAGATAGATAAAAGAACAAATATTCAAAAGAACTACATAGTGAACTCTTTTAGCATGTGCCCAAAATAAGACAGAATAAAGAGAATAGAATCTGTTGTCTTCAAACAACATACTGAAATCCTTTATTAATATTCAGTTCACATTTCAATTCATGCATTTTGTGTAGTTTCCACTACCTAGTGCTGCAAATATTAACAATGCATAAACCAAACTGATTTTCATGTTATATTTATATATGACCATATTTATCTCATAGAGATAGAAATTTTGTTTTAAGTTTAGATACTCATATTTAATAGAACAAACAACAAATTCCAACCAAGTTACCAAAACTTTAACAGGAACTGAGGGTACAAACAAAAAATACTGAATAATGAAATCAACATGGCTCCAATGAAATGTTCAGGCTAGTAAGGAAATGGATATAAATTATGTCCATATATTTTAAATCTACCTATCTCTATTATATATATATATATCCTTATCTGTGTACATGCTTATAAAATGCTTCAAGTGAGATAAAAACAGAGTATACAAAGCAATTCATGTCTAAAAATATATTATCTGTTCATCTATATTGTCCTGATATGACTTGGCAGATTAAAGAAGGATGTAAATATCTGATACACCTTCTATGGGAGGTGATGACTATTATCCCTCCTCTTGTATATAAGTAGGCACTCTTGCTACTTTGAACACTGTGGAAATATTATTGGAGGAAAAATCCAGTCAGTCATTAAATGACTGCTTTTTTTTCTGGGAAAAGCTTTACTGTCCTGCTAAAAGGACTACATAGAGAGATCCTGATATAAAATAGAAAAGAATGGGGCTCTCCTGAATCCAGCTTGCCTCTGTTTTTACCAAGGGTCTAGACATGTGATCAGTGACATGACTTTGGATCTTCCAGATGCCACTGGAATAACAACAGTAATCCCTGTATCAGTCATGCAGTATCATGAGATATAATTAAATGATTTTAGTTAAGTCACTGTATTTTAGATAGTTTGTTATGTATCAGCAGATAATTGGGCAAAGAAGTTCAAGAGCATCCTTGGGTGGGTTGGTGCATTTCAATATTATGACTGTTAAAGCAAACTAATTATATTTAAATTTTTGTAAAATCTGTATAGAAATAGTGACATAATTTTGTGTATGGTAAAATATAAATGTGGATTCATTTACTCAAAAATTATGAAAAATTTCAAGATGGTAACAACAGAGAATTAAAAAAATGCAGCATTCTTCTGAGGTTAGGGTCCTTGAGAATGTACATGCCCACAAACAATGCTTGTCCATCAATTTTTAAATATGTCAACTTAAATCATCTGATCCATTGCTCATATTCTGATACACTTAACCCAAGTTAATTATATTAATAAAAATAATTCTTTGGCAGCCAGACTATATATATATATATATATATATATATATATATGCATATATATATATATCATCGAATGTCAGATACTTAGCTTTAATTAACTATTATTACTATATTCTTTAAATATCAATATAATCCTTAAATGACAGAGGCATAGAATGATCCTTCTGTTAAAGCTAAGTAAATGATCATACAATTAGAATATAAACCAGAATATGTCAAAGTTCAGACTGATTACATATATATTAATTGAAAATATGAATTGTATTTTCTAGGAAAAAATAATTAAAGTAAATAGCAATTATTATCTACTGTATATACTGTCAGAAGTTGTTCCATGCATAAATAGTAAATGAACATATTGTTTGAAAACACTGTAAAACTTCGCAATAAATAAATTCATCTTTATGTTCAGCCAGAACATAATTCAGTGTCTATATATATATAAATATATATATATATTATATATAATGTTTACTTAATGTGTGCTAAATTATTGGGTGTGTATGTTTTCCAATGAGTATTTTAATTAACCTTATTGCAATCTGTACATTGTTAAGAAAGGCTAAGTACATCTTTAGAAGATCTTTGGAAAATCGGATACAGTAATGCATATTTTTTAGATGTTTAAGGATGCTATTTAATTGACATTCAATTGGGGTTTTAATGTGTTCTTTTTCAAATTCAGTCAGTCATTAAATTAAATATTTTACATGCAATTTATATCAATGTATTTTGTGTTCTTTTTATGTAAATACCCTTATTAAAAACCTTGAGATAGATAGTATTCTTACTGCCACTTTATAAATATATCACTGAAAGTTTGAACAATATGTATATGGTTATGACATATTATAGTTGTAAAATGAGATATTTGTGATTTAAATCTACATGGGCTTAATCCAGAGTCTGCAATCACGTATTTTGAAAAAATATATAATTATTCATATATTGACATCATAAAAGCATTTTAATAAATGTTAGGGCCAAGTAAATATTCCTTCATTACAGTAAGGTTCATTGTAAAATGGATGAACTAACAACTTAAATTTAAACACAATTAGTAACAGAATAAACCAAGTTTAATAACATATATGTGGAGAATTTAAACAGCAATAAATTATAAAGTAAGTGGGGCGGACTGAGATTGTATTCTGTACTGAAGCATGAAAAAAAGAACCTGGCATGTTAAAAACAGAGAAGGTGGCTTTCAGGTGGCAAGAAGGGAGGACTTTACTCTAAAAACAAATATAAATGACTTCCCTTTCTACATTCTTCTAGTAGATAAAGGAAAAATAATATTGATGAAGGGAAGAGTGGAAGCTAGGGAGTGTCTTTGGTCTAATTTGATTAAGAGAAGGGCAAGAAGTTTAGTAGAAAGGTTGATGTTTCAGGGTTGTTTCCCATTGCTCTTAGCTCAAGAGATCAATTTTGAGAGATGAGTGAAATGTCTTAACCCATTCATAAGATGAAAATTGGTATCAGTGCTACCAGACATTATTCCACATTATTCCTAGTGACTAATGCTCTTACTTTATACTGATACTGCAAGGGGTCCCACACTCTGTTCATGAGAGAAGTTCATGAGAGAAGATTTACCCCAAGATACTCATGGTCTGTCATAGTTTCATCAGGACCCAGGAGAAGTAAAACAAACAGTGTAGTTTCATTGGCAAAATGGTAAAGTGAAAATAAGTGTGAAAAGTGGGCAAAATGATGGCAAAGAAGCGAAGTGAAATTTCCAGGGGTTCAGAACTTTATGGAGTTCTGACTGAATTCCATGGTCTTGGCAAGTCCTAAGGACATTTCACCCTGATTACCTGATTAGGCCAAAACCACTAATGTTTTGTATAATGAGCATTAAATGAGCTTAA